>JAMPIV010003157.1:0-122934 GCA_024509875.1 Oreohelix idahoensis
CCCCCCCCCCCCCCCCCCCCCACATTGTTCCTTATTTACACATGTTTTGAACAATTAAAAAAAAAACAAAGTAACGAATTTTGAAGAAAAAAAATGTGACAGCTTGATAGTTTTATTATACAGTAACTCAAAAATTTTTATTTTTAAAAGGTATAACTATTTATAACATAATTGCAAAAGTAAGGTGATTGACGGACTAACTGATGGACTGATTTATTATAACATGCGATCATTTATTGTTTTTAATGTCTATCCCTTGTCCTTAGTCAGTGTCTAGAAGCTAGTATGTTAGCTATCGCATTGCCACGTACCCCTACACGAACAGGACACTCGCTCCACCCAAGTTCTTGAGCACTGGAGGCTTATGTGAATGTTTCTATTCGCGCTGCGATACACCCCCCATATTAATAAAAAAATTAGTTTGTTTATAATTGTCTCTGCGTTTTGCACCTCAAATAGTGTGACGATCCACTGCTAAAGGGAAAATCACTCCAAGGAATATTATGTGCGTAAACGATTGGCGACGTTCTTTTGGAGATTGCCGTTTGCAGTTTATTGCTCTTGGTGGTGACGATTTTTCACCATATAACTTAATCTCTATATAACTGATCCCAAGATACCCTTCTGCCTCACCCTATGGTGTTGGCACAACATGGGAAGTAGCAGTTACCAGTTATAAGCATCTTTCCCAATTTGTGCAGGAGAAAGAAGGCTCAATACCTTCCATCTATAGTATCTTCGCCACATCCTTGGTATTTCGTGGAAGAACAAAGTGACAAATGTTGAAGTGACTGCTTTCAACGCATGTATACACTGCTCAGGCTACGCTGGCTTGACCATGTCCGCCACATGACAGATTGTCGCATCCACAAAGATCTTTTCTACGGACAATTGACAGATGGCTTCAGAACAGTCGGGCGACCGCAGCTGAGGTTCAAAGATGTGTGCAAGAGATATGAAAGCACTGGGTGTAGCGAGAGGAAAGATATAATGATAGTGATATTATCCTGGACACATAGATGTATCAGATGATACCAGGATAGTGCCAGGTAAGAGACTGGTCTTACTAGAAATACCCCATTCTCTGAATAGAGTAATGGTGTATCGACATCAAAGGTATAGTCAAGCTGTATAGGTTCCTAGATGAGATGGTAATGTGCTATCTAGATTCCTATGGGCTCCTCTCCAGACTAACCTTAGACAATAACTCTGCTAGGGGTAATTAACTGACCAACAAGAATTATGAACCAAATTTAAATAATTCGATAAAGACTGTCGGTACAAATTAGAATTTGTTTATGTACACGATCTTTTCTTCTTTGTTAATTTTTCAAATAAACTTCAATTGAATACAAAATAAATGTTATGGGTCACTTTCAAATATATATATATATATATATATATATATATACTCATGGAAAAAAGTAAGTGTGCAGCACTCAACTGGGCACTGTGCGTGTGTTCTTGGGTGAACTCAAATGCAAGTTGGCACACATTTCTGTGTGAGTGTTGTTCACTTACCCGTGCAATTACAATTGGATCGCACTATTCATGGGGAGATAATCACGTGAAAAGTGCCGTAGGGGAGAATTTATCACAGATAAAAGGAAGGTAAGTGTGTAGCTCTAATCACAAGCATGTGAAAACGTAATCGTTGAAATAGAGAGTACCAAGAGTCCAACAGAAACATCTTTTTTGACAATGCCAAGATTGAACCAACAACAGTGAGCAATAGCTATAGGGATGTTAGCTGCTGGAGCGACTATATTAGCTGTATCATCGCCGGTTCTTTTCCGGACAGCCCTCGTATATATGGGGAGCCGCGCTGGTGTAATGGTTAAGACGTTGCGCTAGCGACCAAGTTTTCAAGGTTCAAGCCCAGGCGCCGGCATTTGTAGGAGTGTCATCGACCAGGAATTTGAGTGAATAACCTGAACGGCTCTCGCAGATAAACCCTCTGTGGATGGGAAGGAGCGAAGCTCCTGACCGGGTTGGAAGGAAAGTCCACTGTCTCCCCAGCCTCGCAATGACATGTCTTTGGGACAAAAGGGCTGGAAAGCTCGAGTGCCGCTGGTTAGAGAAAAAAAAAATATATATATATATATATAACACATGTACCGTTAATTTCTTAAACTAATATAGTTCAATTTCACTGTTTTCTTGCTTCCTGATTGAATCTGTCTTTACTTTTGTGCTTTCTTGAATAGATGAATCTAAATGTTACTTTATGATTCATATGACTGTCAAATGTCTTCTATATACACCACAAGGTTTCATCAAAACAAAGTCTATTCGTAGGTGGGTTAATTTGGTGTTGTTTGAAAATTGAATAGTAGCCCAACACTGAGCTACATATCTGAAACAAAGGCCTTCCTAGGCCTCGTACAGCAGTATGATTGGATGGAACCCCACCACTGCGGGTTCTCCACTCGTCAAGATGACACAGTTAATACTGGCAAACGCTCTGACAAACTTGAGTATCTAGTTGCTGACTTGGTCACTAGATATTGTGTATGACACTCAGGGCAGGATATAACTTGAAACAATATATACAACCTATGTAGTATCGCTCATTGTCTCTTTAGCCAGACAGGAGATAGTATGAGACAGTTCAGACAAGCTGTGATAACTCACAAGAGGCATAGTAAGTCATGAATAACACAATTCGTTCAAGTTCTAGCAAACTAGTTCAGTAATTCAATTGTTACAGTTCTGTCCATGATTTGCTTCAATAAAATCATATAGGCCTTATGGTACTCATTGTGTCATATATCAAATAATACAGAAAAATCAATCTGTTATAGTCATTCCTTCCTCCAGTTTGGATAGTCCTTTCCAGCAAGCATATTATCTTTAAAACGCTTTCCACAACCAACTTGCTCAATCCATTCGCTCTACTTAATTATTACACAAGTTAACTAAACCTACACACTTCGGGTTTTCCTCCAGAAATAACACAACGACTCTACACCTGCCAATATTTCTTTAACACACATTGATAATATATATATATATTTAATTGACAACTCGCTTACGCTCAATCACAGACAGGCTTTTAATGGTTACACAGTCTGCTCACACTTCTGCAGATGGCAACGGAGTTGATATAACTGCTTGTGCTCTGTGTCTGTAGTTTGAAATAGGCCGCAAGTGTGTCTGTGTCATGCGTTCTCTCCCCTTTTATAATGGCCTCGGGGATGTACGAGGTGACAACTGGACCAAGGTACGTTTGCATGCATCCAAAATCGTGAAGACAAGGAAAGATGTGCTAATAAAGTAAATCCAAAATAATTATGGAATTCTTTTTTTTCTGCACCGGTTTCCTCCATCTAAGGCTTATTTTACTCATATAAATGAGCTCTATCACTTTGGATATCCATTTTATCCTATAGTTTATCCGACCATTCACTGGAGCAGCCGAAACAGGGAAAAACACAGCATGGTTCATGTTCCACTGTATTCTATTCATAATAACTTTGGCTACAACACATCCAGCGAATCTATTGCTATCTGCCTAAAGCTAATGATCCTTATTATCGAATTGGGTCCTTCTTTATCTCGGTATTCCATGATTAGTTGCACACTGCCTTCCGAAATATCCTTAACATCTACACTTTTGTTTACTCCACGTCTAGCGATCTTCCGACACTATTTATACCAAGCTGGCTTTTCATTGGTTTCCACGGGGTTTGTACGGTGATAATTTTTGAATGATGCCGAGATATGAATCAAACTTCATTACACTGGGCATAAATCCAGCAACCTGGGAGGATGTAACTTCTGATCGCATCAAGTGACGATGCTTCCTACGACCCCAGATCAGGTTGGGCGAAAAGCTCTCACAACAAGCAGAAGAGAAAAGAACACGCAGATTACGTAACATCAGGTTGAAAAAAAAACACAGCTGAGGGATATCACCTGAAAGGCACATTACCATAGTCAGTTATGGCTGAATGGGGCTACTATGTGACAATCCTATATATAAACTCCCAGCTTTTTCTGTCAGTGCGTAACGCTAAGGGATGCAATTTTAGTTGAAATCATAACCCTCCACTCCCAAAGGAGCATAGACCTTCAACAAACACATGCCAAGTACTTTTCACGTTCTCCTCACCATTTTCACCTCTGTTTCCAGCTCTCTTCTCCATGTGCTTCTTGGTCTACCTCTGCCTCTCTTGCCCTGGGGATTCTAGAACAAGGACTGCCTTGTAATGCTATCAACAGGTTTCCTCAGCGTATGTCCTATCTATCGCCATCTTCTCATCTCTTGTTCCACTGGCACTTGGACAGTGATGAAGTAGAACTCTGACTCTAGACCAGTGTTTCTTAACCAGGGATGCATGCACCCCCTAAGGGTGCAAGACATGCCCGTTATTTTAGAAGGTGAATCATCATTAACATTATATAATTCACAAAACTTCAATTATTTGTACAAAATAGAACATTGACAACGTGAATTCAATACCGAATCTTAGTCACATTTTGTAAATAACATTGTCCCAAAACATACTTGTCTCTCTTTTTCTCATTTTTGTGAGCTAGAAGATAATGGCGCGCAAAGCTTCTTAACTCTTAGTATACGAGCTAATTTCATGACTACCGTTACAGATTTTGCCATAAATAATTTATTTATAAAGATAACATAAGTGTTATATATCAAAATGTGAAGAAATGAAACCCCTATATCATGCACTTAACTAAATTGTTCAGTGGTTTTAAACATGCATTCACCTATAAATTTTCGCTATTGACGGGGATCGATCATCGGCCTCTCTAAAAGGCCACTCGTATACTATGAGTTAAGGTGATGCAAATTGATATGAGGCTTCCTAAGATCCTTTAAAGGGGTGCGAGGCTTCTTAAGATACTGTAAAGGGGTGCGGAACCTCTAAAAGGTTATGAAAGACTGCTCTAGACTAAAAAAAAAAACAACAACAAAAACAGAGGGTATCCTGAAGTGGTTACTCAAATCGCCAGCCAGCCAATAAACAATACCGAGTCTGGTCTCTGGAGCTGTTGAGTTCAAGCAGCCCTCTGGGTATGTTAAAAAAAAAAAAAAAAGCTTGACACAATACTCCAAATAAGGAAAACATGGAAAGGCCAGGGAAGTTAAACAACTATGAGCTCAGACATCACCTCATAAATTTCACTAACTGGCACAGAGAAGAATAAGAGTGATAACTCATATTGTTTTTGTTGATCAGAATCGGCACCACTGCACTCTGGGAAAACTCACAGGTGGTCAGTCTCCCCCCAGCAAATGCCGAAGAATACTAATTGTTCCTGTAGCACGCTGATTGTATGCATGATGGATGCATGCTTTCATACATCCATCTTTGCTAGTCTTACTTTGGATGCTAAATTCCAGCAATCTTAGCATTGTTGATTCATCTATTATTGCAGCGTCATTCTCTAACAAGGGATCATTAATTGTCGCATAGCGCAGCATAAACAGAAAAGTAAATCCACACCCGTACTTGCAGATTCAAGACTTCTATGGATGTTTTCCATTCATGCTGTAGACAGAATTTAAAATGTCCTGATGTGTCAAAAATGGTACGACAAGCTCACCAATGCAGAACTGATGACAAAAACCAAACATGTACCAGTGGAACAAGAGATGAGAAGAAGACACTGGCGATGGATAGAACACACACTGAGAAAACCTGATAGCATTATAAGGGAGTCATTGTTCAGATTGGAATGAATAAAGCGAGAAAAGCCTTTGCTAGTCACGGCTGTTTGTGCCATATACCAGAGCGCTCTTTTAGTTTCAGTGACCGGACTTCTGACACCGGGTAATAAATCTTTATGTGCACAGTAAAAGACTACCGAGGGTTTTGGCGGGGAAAATCAGCTGATGTGTGTGTAAAATCGTTAATATATAAATAATTACACACTCGTTCTGGATAAACATAGCGCTAAAATTCTTTTGTGTACTATAACTTTGTTCTGTGTTCTATTTTTGATTGCATTTTTATTTGTTTGAAATTATATTTGACGGAGTTACAGACTTTTTAAAACAGCGTCATCATTTGAGGAAATTCATAACAGAAGTAATCTATTTATTAATGTAATATCTAAAAATTGGCCCATTCATATGAGTTTATAATTATATAGACTTCTCGAAGGGAAGCTAAAGATTATTTCCACATACTTTTTTTTTTTGGTTTCATATCTTGAGAATGTGTGGTAGTCAGTTTTGTGAGTTTGGCATTACAAGAACAAGCATATTGTCACCAGATTTTATAACATTTAAATCACTGTAAACGCATTCCTGATACTCGCAAATCTTAAATAAGGTTGTAAAAAAAATAACTTTTTGTAAAGCACCATCTGTTTTTGCATTTTCATTCATTTATAATGATATTTAGCTACGTATATAAGCGTCAGAAAACATGTAAAGCTATAGATAGATTACTTCCACATACTTTGATCTATCTTTCAAGTCTTGTTAATCTTGTATTTATAATATGAATGTCTTTTTTTTATTGTGTGTGAAATAAGGACTGTTCCACTACTGTTCTTTGGTAGACAATCCTGTGCACAAGACGGCTGCCAAAGAATTCTAAGTAACTGTTTGTATATCTTCTTTCATTCACAGATAAAGCATTCTACAGCGTTGTGTTAGACGTGATACTCCCAAATATTCCATTATCTTTATATATACACAAGTAAACTATACTACATAACAACAAAATGGAACATACTTTGTTGCATCATATGAATTGTGCCAGTGCACTGTGCAGAGCCTGTGGCAAGACAGCATTAACTTTCCAAACAAAAAGTTCAAAACGGAATGCACTGAACTGTTCGAATTACGTTAGTGATCTGTTCTTTGTGTTTGGAATTAACGTATCAGATGATAAACCGACAGAGCATTCGACTATATTTTGTAGGAAGTGTTAATTACCAATACAAAACGCAAAAAGGAGGCATAATGAGAAGTGTCTTGAAACAGCCAAGTTACTACTGGAAAACAGTCAGCACATCTGGAAAGACTATGACCATAATTTAACTATAAGTGAATGTCAACTGTGCAATTATTTTGCAAAGACATCTTTTGGTGTTTTAAAAACAAAAAGCTGCTCTATCCCCTGCGATGTTCTTTCTGACCCCTCCATGTCTAGTCAGTCAGTTAGTTGTAGTCAGTCAGTTAGTTATAGTCAGTCAATTAGTTGTAGTCAGTCAGTTAGTTGTAGTCAGTCAGTTTGATGTAGTCAGTCAGTTAGCTGTAGTCAGGATAGCACTGTACAGCAGGAGGTTGATGTGCCTGCCCACACTAGAGATTATATTGTTCAGCTGGAGGTTGATGTATCAGCTCACATTAAAGGCGATACCATTATTCATTTGGAGGTGGATAACACTACTCACCCTAGCATGCCAGTTTTTGTTGCCACATCTACACCTACCAAGTCAGTTATACATACGACAAGTACATCCACCTCGCCTGTCTTCAAAAGCAACATCACAGTACAACAGTTACTTGCTAAGCCACCTTCACAACCACTAACACAAGAGGAAGAAACCCTATTCACATACACTGTTAGAAAAAAAACTAGAAACAGCAAAAAATAATATCATAAAATGCAAATCCAGAGGACAGCCTATTGTACTACAAAAACTAATTAAACATAGAAGAGAAACATCAGTCACCAGAACGCCAACAAAACGTAAGCAATCTCCATTTCTCCACACTGTTAGGAAACATATTGTTGGAACATCAACTGACTCACTAGACCTGCAGCAGGCACATGAGAGGAGAATTTGTACATTCCACTATTTCCAAAATTGAAAGACGTGCCAGCGGTATTAAAAATATAACTTCACAATTAAAATTTATAATGGAAATTCATTTGTTACAAATTTCTCCATCTGTGAAAGTACAGATTTCTCCTATTAAAAAAAAGGAAGTGTGAATGATAATTGAGCGAAATTTTGGGGCTAGAGCAAATTATGGCAGTTGTTGTGTGAGAGTGACAGAATTAACAGAGTGTGGAAATCATTTAATTGGTGTATTTGTTAAATACACCTATTTATTTATTAAATTGAACATTTCGTTTTACTCATGACCATACTCATTTTTACATGACCATCGTGATGTATGATTGAGATAATTGTTAGCTCTCATGCTTTGGGGACAAATGGATGTGTTATTATAAGGTAATAAATGTGGACTGGCAATTTAATGTTTCAATAATTAATGTTTGACGCATGAAACCAAAACAAAACTATGATATCCATTTTCTGCAGGTTATCTACTTTTGATTTCTGTAATTTGTTATGCATGTTGATTGTGATCGTTTTAGTGTACATTGTATTAGAAACAAACCATAACAAAATATTAAAAAAACGTAAATTTTACACTATTTCAGACTATTATATCTTCTGTTCTAATTGTGATAAAATGTTTGTTCTTGTTCTAAAATTTACTCTAACATTTCTAGTCTAGCTTAACGCAAAATTAAAGCCGGTATTTATAATAATAAAGTAGCCTAAAAGCATTAATTAAGCCCTATCAAAAGTAAACACCACCACATTTTTTTCTCGTTAGGAAGTTTACGTGACCTCTGTCATGATAGCTATAAATAGCGCGGTCAGAGAAAACTAAAAGATCGCTCGCAAACAGCCTTGTAGTCTAAACAACATCTGGAAGTCCTCTCAGTACAGCCCAGACACCAAATTAAGATTATATGAGAGCTGTGTACTTTCTGTGCTTCTCTATGGTGCGGAATGCTGGAGAGTAACAGAGAAGGAAATGTCGAAATTGTCCTCTTTCTGTACAATCTGCCTAAGAAAAATTCCCCAAATCTTTTGGCCACGTCCTCAGAAGAGACCCCGATGCCATCACAAGAACAGCTTTGCTATGGACCCTTGAAGGAAAGCGAAAGAGAGGTCAACCAAAAACATCTTGACGGAGAACTGTGGAGGCTGAAATGCCAAGAATGAACCAGAGCTAGGGCACTGCACAAAGGATGGCAACCAACCGAGCAAAGTGGAAGCAGTTTTTTGCTGCCCTAAAGATGCCACGAGGCATGATGGCAACTGACTGCTTTGACAGTCAGTGGCTAATGATCAAAGAAGAAGAAGAGTGTTCAGAATAATCAAAGGATAAGAGGGGTAGAGCAAGACCAAAAAACACACAGAAGAAAACTTGAGACAGAAATGAAAAAGGTGAGGAAATGTTAATGAGAACTGACGTCATTGCACTCCGGGCAAACCTATAGGTGCTCAGTCTCCCTCAGCAAATGTCGAAGGGTAAGAATGCTAATTGTTCCGGTTGCGCACTGGTTGTATACACGGCGGATGCGTCCTCTCATACGTCCATTCCTGCTGGTCTTACGTTTGATGCCAAATTCCAGCAATCTTAGCCTTGATGATTCATCGATTGCAGTGTCATTCTCTAATAGACGAACATGAATTGCCCTCAGTATTTCTTCCTTATCCATGGCCAATGCACCTTTTAGGGGTGCTCTTGAAGCTAGTCTGTCAGCTCTTTCATTGCCACGTACCCCGGCATGACCAGGACAGTAGATCCATATTAGTTCTTGAAGATTCGATGCTTCTATGGAGGTTTTCCATTCATGTCAAAGCCAACCATTTTGGACCTTTCGAAGCATGGATTGTGAGTCCGATACAATAACTGCCTTTGTTAATAGTCTCAGACAGCCATCTTAAGGCAGCAGTAACTGCCTCTACCTCCATTCTCATGCTGGAGGTTGTTATCATGTAAGCCCTGCTATGTTCAGCGACGGTTCTGCCCTTTACTCTAGCAGAGAAGCCCTACCCACATTTATTACCACAGATTACAGACCTATCTGTGCACACAATGGCACCATCATCTCCAGCATTATCATTTATAAGCTGAGGAAAACATGGAAAGACATTGAGCTGAAGGCGCTGAACAGCAGGACTTGGCATGAGTTTGTTGAAGGCCTATACTCCCTGGGGAGCTAAAGGGTACTGATGATTATTTTAACAGGAAACACAAATGGATATGAAATGCAGTAAACAAAATCAAACAACTTAAAAACATACATGCACTTGACGCTACAATAACGACATGTATAACACAATGGTAGGAAAGAATTTAAAATGCACTGATGTATGGTTCAAGGTTGCCTTAAATGGAATACCTTTTAATAAAATCAATTTTATTTTATTTTTTAAATAAATAAAAGAGGATTAACTCTTAAAGGAAATAGTATTTTTTCCTATGTCTGACACAAGAAATTTTCTGTTGCTTAGTTTTCATATATTGTTACATTTTTACGTCGGTTCTTTCCAAGTTTTATAAAAATAGGATAATGTTATACCTAGCTGTAAAGGAAATAGAGCCAGGATTAATGAAATATACAATTGGGATAAAACAAAACAAATAACGTAATTCAAATATACCGGCCCTGAAAAATGGCTTCCCATCACGAATGCCTGAGAAAATCTGCCCTGAATACGGACCTCTCATCTTTCAAGAATTAAATACAAATCTAACAACTGCTGATGTTAAAGAATATACAGTATCATAAATGTGTAAAATTCATTTAACAACATATTAATACAACATCAGCATCACAAGGTTAAAATCTCAAAGTCCAGTTGCTTTGTTAACTTGTGACTGCATTAATTTTTCTAAAAGAAGACTTTGGAACATTTTGAAAGAAGATCAAACCAGCTGCTCTTTCAATTGTTTCCAACGGCACAAGGAAGTGATGCAGTTTGACGTTCGGCAATGACTGGTTCGGCATCACAAAAGACATTAATTCAAACTGGCTTGTCTCATTTTCTACCAAAACTACCTGGAAAGAAACATAAAAATAAAATCTTAATTTATGCGCCAGAGTGGGTGAATATAAAAAAAAAATATGGAAAAAAGGAAATTCATCTTACTAGTACAAAAGACAAAGAAAACTGCCTACATTGCAACCATAAGGCCTTCGTCAGGGGAAAGGAAAAAGCGAAAGCTAAGTTAAGAAACACATGAGAAAAATGGTGTGCCAAAAACATTTTTTAAAATCAAAACTTGACAGCTCTGACACAAAGCAGGCACAAAAGTCAAGTCAGAAATGAGATCTGAACATCAGCATTCATCATCATCAACATGAGATCTGAACATCAGCATCCATCATCATCATGAGATCTGAACATCAGCATTCATCATCATCAACATGAGATCTGAACATCAGCATCCATCATCATCATCATGAGATCTGAACATCAGCATTCATCATTATCAACATGAGATCTGAACATCATCATCAACATGAGATCTGAACATTAACATCCATCATCATCAACATGAGATCTGAACATCATTATTAATCATCATCAACATGAGATCTGAACATCAGCATTCATCATCATGAGATCTGAACATCTGCATCCATCATCATCAACATGAGATCTGAACATCATTATTCATCATCATCAACATGAGATCTGAACATCAGCATTCATCATCATCAACATGAGATCTGAACATCAGCATTCATCATCATCAACATGAGATCTGAACATCATTATTCATCATCATCAACATGAGATCTGAACATCAGCATTCATCATCATGAGATCTGAACATCAGCATTCATCATCATCATCATGAGATCTGAACATCAGCATTCATCATCATCAACATGAGATCTGAACATCAGCATTCATCATCATCAACATGAGATCTGAACATCAGCATTCATCATCATCATCATCATCATCATGAGACCTGAACATCAGCATGAGATCTGAACTGCAGCATCCATCATCATCATGAACATTCTTCTTTATGCTCCCTACAGAGCACAGAGCCAATACTACAGCTGATCCCCTTGCAGGAAGCCTCCACCAATCATTCACACACTCTTGCAGCAGTGATTCATGAAGCTATTTGTTTTACACTATGAAGCACAACTACATATTAGTCACCTTGTATGACATGCCTAGTCACCTTGTATGACATGCCTAAGGGTTCAGGAGCTATACTCTTTCTGTCTCGTTCGGAGTTCAGAGACTCAACAGGAAATGACACAGGATGAGATCTCTACAAGCCATAATTAAACTTATCTTAAAAGAACAACTAAAACAATACTTTTTTTCCTTTGCCTTTCAATTCCCTGCAAAGCAGAGGTCTTCAATTAGCTCATTCCAAGCATCCTTGCCTTGTGCCATCCATTCTAGTTCTTATAATGTCTGTTTAATCCACCTTATGTATATCTCCAGTTTTCTTCTCAATGGGCATCTAGACCCCACCCCCCCTTATTTATTTTACCATGGGGATTCCTGAACAAGGATTGCCTTGTGATACTACTAGCAGGTTTCCACAATGTGTGTCCTATCCACTTTCAAAGTCTTGTCCTCACCTGATGTTGCACTGGTATTTGGTTCTTTTCACCAGTTCCACCAGGTGGTTATGTTCAATCAATCAATAGGACTGGGACTGAAGATGCGGCAAAAGAGATGAATGCAGTCAGCGACTCATAGCTTGACTGCTTGCGTCAGGGTCAGCAAACCAGAGCTGACCAAGACCCTACTCCACCTCCAAGTGGTGGTCCTGGAAACAGGCTGCATCACTGCAGTCTCGCCGAGAGAGTAGGGATCGAAGAGGGAAGGCAAACCCGGTCCCAAAAAATGCAGTGCGGAAGTCGGATGTGTCGGGCCGAAAGACGCAAATATCGCAGCTTCGCTGTAAACGGCGACACAACGCAACCATCGTCCTTTTCAGGCCTGACACCCACAAGATTCCCATTTCCATGCCAGACTTGATTTCTCCTGATTTCCATACATTTCCCAGTGCAGCAACCCCACTTTGATACCACTGTCCGCAACCAGACGATATTCATTCATTCATAACCCTCCACTCCCAAAAGTGCATAGGCCTTCAACAAACACATGCCAAGTCCTCCTGTCACGTGCCATCATCTCAAGTTCTTTCCATGTTCTCCTAATCATTTTCACCTCTGTTTCCAGCTCCCTTCTCCATGTGCTTCTTGGTCTACCTCTGCCCCTCTTGCCCTGGGGATTCCAGAACAAGGACTGCCTTGTAATGCTACCAACAGGTTTCCTCAGCATATGTCCTATCCATCGCCATCGTCGTATCTCTTGTTCCACTGGCGCTTGTCTAGTTCTTGTCATCAGTTCCACGTTGGTAACCTTCTTATACCATTTTAATCCCTCTATTCTACGCAAGCACCCATTTATGAAAGTCTGTAGCTTTGTGGTTGTTGTCTTTGTTGTTCTCCATGTCTCAGAGCCATACAATAGGAATGACTTCACATTTGAGTTGAAGATTCTTATTTTCGTGTTGGATCCGATTTCTCTTGATCTCCATATATTTCCAAATGCAATGAAAGCTCCTCTTGCTTTTTGTATTCTTATTTTGATATCACTGTCTGTCCCTCCAATTTTGTCTATATTGCTGCCAAGATATGTGTACGATTCTTCTTCTTCTTCGTCGTTCACCCTCAGATGTCAACTTGAATAAGTTCAAAGAAAGCGGTGGTCAGCCTGAGGCTGTTGATATCTCCGTAGATCTTCTCCAGGAATGGTACTGGTGATGGCCATATGCGTCTTCTCCGCTCCTCATATGTTGGGCACCTCTGAAGCAGGTGTTCGGCAGTCATTTTACCAGTGCCACAGTCACACTCATCCTAGTTCCTATCTTTAATTTGTTGAACAGATGGTATCTCAATCTGTTATGACCAGTGCGAAGTCTGAAGATTACCACTTGTTCACTTCTGCTGAGCTGGTAATACGGATGGTACGATTCTACATCTTGTATTGGTGCTTCTTCAAGTTTAACCCTGTTATCATTACCTGCATTTATTCTCATTATCTTTGTCTTTTCCCTGTGTATTTTCTGACCCAATTGCTGTGACCTCTCATCGAGTGTTTTCAATTTGTCCTGCATCTGATTACGGTTATGGGACAGAAGAGCCAAGTCATCAGCAAAATCCAGATCATCCAACTGCTTAGTCAGAGTCCACTGGATTCCATTTCTGTTGTGTGTTGTCGATGTTCTCATAACCCAGTCTATTGCTAGTAAGAAAAGAAATGGAGACAAGAGGCATCCCTGTCGCACTCCTGTTCTTATCCCAAATGGTTCTGTAAGCTGTCCTTCACAAAGAACTCTGCATGTCATGTCTTCATATGTATTCTTTATTAAATTAATGATCTTCAGGGGAACTCCATAATGCATCAATTTCCAAAGTGATTGTCTGTCCACACTGTCAAATGCCTTTTCATAGTTCACAAATCCGATGTATAGTAGTGAATTCCATTCCAGACTTTGTTCAACTATTATTCTCAAAGTGGTTATCTGGTCTGTACAGGATCTGTTTTGTCGAAAACCTGCTTGTTCATCTCCTAGTTTCTTGTCTATGGACTCTTTTAATCTCTCGAGGATAATCCTGTTTAATACTTTTCCTGGCACTGATAGTAACATTATTCCTCTATAATTTGTACACTCTTGTAAATTTCCCTTCTTAGGCAACTTAACCAGATATCCTTCCTTCCATTCTGCTGGTATCTCTTCCTTTTCCCAGACTTTACCAAGTAATTTTTATAACATCTCTGTAGCCGTGTCAAATGCCATCAGGTCCAGACGCTTTTCCATCTCTTAGAAGCTTTATGGCTTTCTTTATTTCTTCCTTCGTTGGTCTTTCACCGTTAATTTGTAGCTCTTCTTCTGCTGGCTGGATGTAGGGGGGGTCCTCAAAATATTCTGTCCACCTCTTCATTTGCTCTTGTATATTGTAGAGCAGTTTTCCATTCTTGTCTTTTATGAGGCTACTTGTTTGCTTGTAACCAGACGATATGGCAAGGCCTCAAAACCCAGCCCCTGCAGACTCAAGTAGAACAGTTCCAACTATGACAGTTTGGCCAGGTAGGTAGAATGGAAGAAGATCGGCTACCATGACAAATATGGGAAACCATAAGCTAGGGATCCAGACCTCCAGGAAGGCCTAGGATTCGTTAAGGGGGGGGAGACAACATTAGACAATACTTGAAGGACAGAGGACTAGATTGGAACCAGGCCAGGAGGAAGAAGCTGACAGGACAGTATGGTGTTCCCTCTGGCAAACCTCTACACCCCTGGGTAGAAGATGAACGACTAAGTAAGTAAGTTGATACCACTGTCATTTCTGCTCCGTCTATATTCTTCGCCTTCTTTCTCCTTATCGATCTTAATGGAGCAGAGCCATCATTTCTGCATTTATCCTCATTATCTTTGTATTTTATGCATGGAGGCATATACCTGAAGCCATCTTTATATGACCACCAGCTATGCACAATGCTACAATATACACAAGTAGAAGTGAACTTATGTCTGTGAGGCTAATTACACCCTCGTTCACTTTTGAAATCATCCACACACTTCAAGGGATTCCCCCCTGTGGTGAAACATGTTGAGAACCAAGCATTGCACACTAAGCTTGGAGAAGTCACTTGAGCCCCAAACGTGGTTCTTTGGCATTAAACTGGTTGGCTCCATGCCGGAGGATCTCACTATGGACCCAGTGATAGGCAGGGATAATTGAGAAGTGGCTCGGTGAAGGATATGACGATTCCTTGGGACAGCCCAGTATTCTAGATCTGCATATTTGGAGAGCCCTCTTAGATGGTGGGGAATGCACAATATTCCACATTCTTCTTCCTCGTAGCTTGGGACCAGATGTGATGATCTTTTCAATGCAAGCCTAAGCCGGAGAAACTGGAGCTCATGACTTCAACTCAGCAAGTTTCGGAATGGCAGAAAACCCACAGGAAAAGCCTAGATCTATTGTGGAGATAATACCAAGGAGTCTTCCACTTGGTATTGGCTGCAAAAGAGTGAGAAGCTCAGCAGCCCTAGTTAAATAACAGCAAACAACAATCTTTGTATTTTCCTGGTGTATTTTCAGACTCACTGCGATCTCTCATCGAGAAAGTGACCCTGTAAAACTTGTTTAATCCTTCTATAACACACATTTATGAAAGTCTGTTTACTATGATTTTTATTTTTCTCCATGCTGCACAGCTATACAATAGGACTGCCTTGATAAAACGAAAGCATCATTTCCCTTTCTGCTCCCTTTGGAGCATGAAACAACCACTGCAGGTGGTCCTCTTGCAGGAACCCTAGACCAAAACATTCCCTACTCTTGTAGTCGTTGTTTCTAAATCAATTTGTTTTACATAATGATGCTGCCAGCCGTATACAAAACTTGATTATAGTCACCTCTAACAACATATCTGAGAGAACCGTGGTCTTATTCTTTCTTTGTCAGGTACCCATTTACAGTGGGTAGACTGGAGAGTTCACAGCAAATGGGTCTGAAAAGACAGGGAGAAAACTATTGATATTGTTATTCAGAATTGACATCACTGCACTCTGGGCAAACCCACAGGTGCTCAGTCTCCCTCAGCAAACGTCAAAGAATAAATGCAAAAAAATGATAAAAAAGATTGTACTAGAAGAAACACCATTACAAGATGTAGAAACAGAAACTTACATATACCTTGGCAGCAATATAGACGCAGTTCGAGGGACAGACAATGATATCAAAATAAGAATACAAAAAGCAAGAGGAGCTTTCATTGCATTGGGAAACATATGGAGAACAAGAGAAATCAAGTCCAACATGAAAATAAGAATCTTCAACTCAAATGTCAAGTCAGTCCTATTGTGTGACTCTGAGACATGGAGAGCAACAAAAACAACAACCAAAAAGCTACAGACTTTTATAAACGGGTGTGTTATGATTAAAATTCATAACGATTGTTGGTTAGCTCAACAGGGCTCTTTGTTTGGTTATTTTATATGGGTCACTGATAAAGAGGGGTGAGTGACTTTAAGCAGATATGCTTGGCTGGCTCACGTGAAACTAGAGGGGCAGAAGTGTGGGGAGATACGACTGTGTGTCATGGCGAGTGGACGTATGTGTTTGAGCTCCTGCTTGTTAAAGTGTTTAAAATGGAGTTCTGTTATCACTAATACATCAAGATCTTTGGTGAGATGTATCTAGTTATCTGTATTGACAAGAAGTATAATTGCTCAGTGTCGAGTGTGCAGAGATATAAAATCATATTGAGAACTAAAGGACAGCCTTCCTGACATGGACTGACTGCCTACGGTATTTCGTCTACTGCATATTATCTGCCATTATATGTTGGCATGAACTGTATTCTATGTGGAGCTGCGTGCAGTCTTAAATAAATTGTATATTGTCCACTTCGTCAGTTGTGAATCAAATAATTCTGAGTGGTGTTGGCTGGTTGCGGTGTCTAAGAGATTTGCTACCCTAGACGTCATCTTGGCCACAGGAACCATCCTGTTATTGCATATTAACATTAACATCAAAAAGACAAGTAACAGGGTGCTTGCATAGAATAGAAGGACTGAAATAGTATGACAAAGTCACAAATGTGGAAATGATGACAAGAGCCAGACAAGTACCAGTGGAATAAGAGTTGAGAAGAAGACACTGGTGATGGATAAGACACACATTGAGACCTGTTGATAGCATTACAAGGCAGTCTTTGTTCTGTAATCCACAGGGAAAGAGAGGCAGAGGTAGACCAAAAAACACACGGAGAAGAGAACTGGATGCAGAGGTGAAAATGATGAGGAAAACTTTGAAAGAACTTGAGCGGATGATAGGACAGGAAGACTTGGCATGTGTTTGTTGAAGGCCTATGCTCCTCGGGGAGCTAAAGGGTATTGATTGATTGATAGACTAGAAGAAACACCACTACAAGATGTAGAAACAGAAACTTACATATACTTTGGCAGTAATATAGACAGAGTTGGAGTGACAGACAATGATATCAAAACAAGAATACAAAAAGCAAGAGGAGTTTTCATGGCATTGGGAAACATATGGAGATCAAGAGAAATCAAGTCCAACATAAAAATAAGAATCTTCAACTCAAATGTAAAGTCAGTCCTATTGTATGGCTATGTAACACGAAGAACATAAAAACAACAAGCTTCAGACTCTCATAAATGGATAAATTATCATTCATCAACATTTTTCTCTGTGTTCCTTATAGAGCATGGAGCCAACCACTGTAGCTGATTCACTTGCAGGAAACCTGCACCAAGCATTCACGTGATCCTGCATGGGTGATTTCTGTGGCAATTTGTTTTACAGTAAAGGTAATAAGGTTGCATTAAATAAAACAGTCATACAAGCCTCAAACTCCGCATGTCCATCCCTCAGCAAAGCTTGTTCATTTGTTGCTGGTTCCGTAACAATTGTAATTTTTTTTTTTACATAGACAGGGGTGTCAGCCCTGTGCTAAAATACTTGGAGGACCAGGGTACCAGCTTTTGTTTGCCCCTACCTGTGCATCTGCCCAGCTGGGCTGAACCTGCCGGGAGTAAAACTCCCGCTGGCATAGCTCTGGGGGGGGGGGGGGGTAATCAACGTACGCAAGCCGCTACAAGGTATAGGTAAATAAAACAGTACAGGTAATAAAACGAAGCTGCTAGCCCTATGCACAACATTATAACAGTTGCCTGATATGACACACATGGTGGACACACTAGTCCTGTTCTTTCTGTCCCTTCAGAGACCCCTAGGGACGACATGGGGGCTCACGAATGAAAGAGTTACCTTAAAAAAGTGCGTAGGAACCGCTACATGGTTCTGTCCTATCACCTCATATTTGACATAGGTTTTTCCATCTGGCTCATTCCTAGATAAGATTAAAAAAAATAGTGCACAACATAAGTTAGTAAGAAGAAAAGCAAAACTATATGTGAGGAGAAACAGGACTCAATCAAATAAAACAGTACAGGTATACCTCGGAGATGTTGTGGATTCGGTTCCAGACCACCGCAATAAAGTGAATATCACTATAAAGCGGGTCACACCCAATTTTTGGCTTCACAGTGTATATAAAAGCCTAAAATCATGTTTACACTATGTCTATAATTTTTAAATAATTATCAGACCTAAAGGTCTTTCATGTTTGGATACGTGTCCTAACATAACCGACTAGGTTGAACAGGACACGCCTCGCCAAAACGAGTCAAACTTTTATATTAAAAAAAAAAAAAAAACACTATGTCTATTAAGAGCGCAATAGCGCTAGGTTAAAAAAAAAAACAACAATGTACTGTAACATTAAAAATAATTTAATAAATTATATTATAATTATTAGTTATTATTTATAAATTTAATAATTAATGTAACATTAATTGTTGCTGAAAAAAAATGCTAATCCACATCATCTGAGCCTTCAGTGAATCATAATCGTTTTGCTGGTGTAGAGCCAAAATCTGTCGGAAGAAGAAGGCACGCTCTAATAAATAAACATGAATAATTTGAAAGAAAGAAAAAGCGCAATATCAGTGAAGCGCAATAAAGCGAGGTATGCCTGTAACAAGATTTCATTAAAGGAAACAGTGTCCCGTTTAGTTTCTGGGAGGAGGAGGAGGAGGGGGGTGTGGGGTGTGTATCGGATAAAACAAACACAGATTGGGACTACTCCTCCCCCCTCAGGCAGTCATACAAGGCTACTAATATGAGGTTGTCCAAGAGGCTGGTAACCTCATCATGTTAAACACATTGCTACAGAAACTACTGCTGCACATGCACGTGCATGCCTGGTGCAGGCTTCATGCAAGGAGATCAGCTGCAGTGATGGTTCCGTGCCCCAAAAGCAGTAACAAGCTAGACAACGAAGGGGAGCCTCGCTGGTGAAATGGTTACCACACTGCGCTGGCGATCGGGTGATACAGGTTCGAGAAATGGCGAGGACATTTGAAGAAGTGTCTTCGCCCGGGACTTCGACTGGAATAATTTGAGCCCTGGAGAAGACATTTGAAGGAGTGCCTTCGACCAGGGACTGGAATAACCTGAACGGCTCCTGAGCCGACCCAGCTCTAATCGGTACCTCCGAAATCGGCGAGTATCTGCCTGAATGGCGAGAGGACACCTGTCAGCGTACAGGGAAAAAGGTATACTTACATAAAATCAGTCCCAGGTTAGACATATTAACCTGAAATTTCACTGTGAGTATTAGTTGGCGCACGGAAAAAAAAAAAAAGAAGACGATGAAGAAATAAAGCAGTAATAAGATGGCATCAAAGAAAACCATAATGTGACATCAAAGAAAACCGTAATGAGATGACATCAAAGAAAACAATATTGAGATTACATCAAACAAAACAGTAACGAGGTGACATCAAAGAAAACAGTAACGAGGTGACATCAAAGAAAACAGTAATGAGGTGACATCAAAGAAACAGTAACAGGGTGACATCAAAGAAAACAGTAATGAGATGACATCAAAGAAAACCGTAATGAGACGACATCAAAGAAAACCGTAATGAGATTACATCAAAGAAAACCGTAATGAGATGACATCAAAGAAAACAGTATTGAGATGACATCAAAGAAAACAGTATTGAGATGACATCAAAGAAAACAGCAACGAGGTGACACCAAAGAAAACAGTAATGAGGTGACATCAAAGAAAACCATAATGAGATGACATTAAAGAAAACAGTATTGAGATGACATCAAAGAAAACAGCAACGAGGTGACATCAAAGAAAACAGTAATGAGGTGACATCAAAGAAAACCATAATGAGAAGACATTAAAGAAAACAGTATTGACATGACATCAAAGAAAACAGTAACGAGGTGACATCCAAGAAAACAGTAATGAGGTGACATCAAAGAAAACCGTAATGAGATGACATCAAAGAAAACAGTATTGACATGACATCAAAGAAAACAGCAACGAGGTGACCCTGGCAAAGGGGCGACCGACCCCAACCATGCGCGTCCACGGGTGGCGGATAGTGGAACGACCTCCAGATATGGTGTGTCAGCTGCGAATTAAGACAGCATAGCTGGACGAATAAGCAGTCGCGGACCAAACGGCGATGTCCTCCCAACAGGACGGGGAGGGGTAACAGGTGGCACTGATACCCCCACTGAAATCCCCCATATGTCCTACGACGGGTGCATCAAGCGAGTAAGAGCCGCTATAAGCTCTAGCCACGGGGAAGGTAAACCTCGGTAAACAAACCAATCTGCTGCCTTGCAGCTACCACCGGGAGATGGAAAGGCTATGGGAGACAACCCTGAACAACAAACACAACCCGGCCTGCCGAAGACGGAGTGTGTTAGCTACGGCGCAGACACCGGGAAAAATTAGGACACACACGCTTTTGCGGTATGGAGTCATGCGACAATCTCGACTTACGTCATGGCGTCGCTCCTATCAGCTACAACCGGGGAGGAGCGGAGCCGGGCCCCTAGCCTCGAAAGGGCCCACCCAAGCAACCGGTGCCTTTGCCAACCAAATGGTCGGGGGAAGGCAAAGTAGAGCAACTGACCAACCAACCCACTATCTTACAGTGGCTCAATGGAATGCAGAAGGAGTGAGGAACAAGAAACCGGAGTTACAAGAATTCCTCAGGGAAAATAACATTGATATAATCTGCATCCAAGAAACTCACCTAAAAGATACCCAACGATTCTTTGTACGTGGATACCAATCCTTCCGCCAAGACAGGGCAAAAAGAACTAAGGGAGGAATCCTCACACTGATTAAAACCTCAATCCCAGCAGTAGAGACACACAGATCTGGTGAGGACGAACTTGAATACATAACAGTCCAACTACTGCTGCCCAGTGGAGACTTATTGATCACAAACTGCTACAGCCCTCCAACCACAACTCTGGAGCTACACAAAGTGAAGCTTGCAGCATCGAGACACCTCATTATGGGTGACTTCAATAGCCACTCACCCAGCTGGGGCTATAACGCAACAGATCCAAGAGGAGAAGAGGTGGAAGATTGGATGGTAGAGAATAAACTAATTCTAATAAACCAACCAGAGGATAAGCCCACCTTCTATTCTAGAGTATGGAAAACAACGAGCACACCAGATCTTGCTATGGCTACAGATGACATACATCGACTCACCACCAGAACAGTAAATACTCAACTTGGGGGTAGCGACCATGTACCAGTCACATTACAGATATCTGAGATAAGAAGTGCAGGAGAAATCAATATGTCTCCTAGCTGGAATTTCAAAAAAGCAAACTGGGGATTTTTTAAAGAACAAGCTGACAATTTCTGTCAGAACATTGCCCACTCAAATAACATCAATAAAAACATCTCCATCATCAGTGAGGCAATCATCCAAGCAGCAAAGAAGTCAATTCCACGAGGTAAACGACGAGACTACAAACCATACTGGAGTGACAACCTGGGAAAACTCCATAGTGAATTAAATAAAGCACGGGAAACTATGGAGCAAAATCCCACATTAGAGAACACACAGAGGCACAACAGCATAAAACAAGCTTTCAATGAACAAAAGAAAGCTGAAATCCAAAGGAGCTGGCACCAGAAGACTAGCAGTCTCAACATGGAAAAGGACTCAAGCAAGCTATGGAATCTGACAAGAGTGCTAAATGAAGAAACAACAACCAGCTACTGTAAGACTGTCATCAAGGAAAATGAAAAATACCACACAGGTAAGATGGCAGCAAACATCCTGGCAGATTTCTACAAGGAAGAAAGCACCACATCACTTTCACATGCACGGATCCAAGAAGTACGTAAGGAAGTAAAAGAAAAACTGAAGCACCAAAACCCAGATATCTGCATGAAGTCACCCCTTACTATGAGAGAACTCAGTGCTGCCATAACAAAACTAAAGAACAGAAAAGCTCCAGGAAAAGATGGCATCACAAATGATATGATCAAGAACCTTGGACCTGTAGCCAGACACAAGCTCCTCCTAATCTTCAATCAGTCATGGAGTACTGGGAAATTTCCAGATCAATGGCGAGAAGCAATCATTGTTCCCATCAGAAAGAAACAAAAGGAGAAAACAAGCAAGTCCAGCTACCGACCAGTTAGCCTACTGAGCTGTCTGGGTAAGGTAATGGAAAGAATGGTGAACTCAAGATTACTGAAACATCTGGAAAAAAACCATCTGCTTGATAACACACAGTCAGCATTTAGGAAAAATCGCAGCACCGAAGACCAACTAGTATATCTAGCCCAGGAAGTAGAAAATGCCTTTCAGGAGAAAAAGAAAGTGCTGGCGGTTTTTGTAGACTTGACAAAAGCCTTTGATAAGGTATGGAAAGAAGGACTCCTCCTTAAGATGCTCAACAGCAAAATTGAAGGGAGAATGTTCAACTGGATACGGGACTTTCTTCGATACCGCACAGCAAGAGTAAAACTTGACGGGAAACTGAGCCATCGCGTCACTCTACAACAGGGTGTGCCACAAGGAGGAGTTATCTCCCCCACACTTTTTATCATATATATAAATGATATTGCAGAGAAACTGTCCGGGCATATCTCCAGGGCTCTTCATGCTGACGATTTTGCTGCCTGGTGTGCTGCTGAACATTTGCCTACTGCGAAGTTCAGGATGCAAGCAGCGCTAAATACCATCGGTAAATGGGCATCAGATTGGGGAGTACAGATAAACCTCTCCAAGACAGTAGCAACCTGCTTCTCTCTGTCAAATCGCCGAGAAACGATTAAACTGCAGCTAAATGGAAGTGAACTTCCAATCGAGGAAAACCCAACATACCTAGGAGTCAAGTTGGATAAGAGACTCACCTGGAAGCCGCACATAAAAGCAGTAGAACAGAGAGCAATAAGAAAGCTCTCTATTATGAAGAAACTGGCTGGCACAAGTTGGGGGGCAAATACCAACATACTTAAAAAAGTCTATACAGGCACAGTCAGACCTGTACTTGAATATGGCATGTCAGCCTGGGCCACAGCATCTAAAACAAACACAGAATGTCTAGGGAAAGTGCAAAATTCAGGCCTTAGACTAATCACTGGAGGGATGAAGACTTCTCCAATCCAGGCAATGGAGCGATACACCAACATCCGCTCTCTTGATGACAGACGTGAGGAAAAGGTATTCACTCACAGTGAGAAGCTTCTACGAATGCCAAGACATCCAATGCATGCCAAACTCCATAGTGTGACAAAGAACAGGCTGAAAAGAACCAGCTTCCTAAACATCTCCAAACATTTGCATCGATGCCATGAAGACCTCCTCCCAAATCGATCTACTGAGATTGAAATGTTAATTGATTACGAGGAGCCAGACGACTGCCATGGAAATATATCTATCATCACAGAAGTCCCTGAAATAAAAAAGAAAGGCCACCTGACCCCTCAACAATTAAAAACTTTGGCTCAAGAAATGATTGAAGAAAAGTACAACCCGAAGGAGTGGACACATGCATACACAGATGGATCTGCTGAGGGGGCAGTAAAGAACGGTGGAGGAGGCATTTTTATAAGATTCCTAAATGGAAAGATCATCCGAAAGGCCTTCCCAACTGGAAAGATCTCCTCCAATTTTAGGGCAGAAGCTATGGCACTACTGCAAGCCCTGAAGATCCTCACCAGACCTGAACAGCAGCCACAAGCTAAGATAGTAATCTTCACCGACTGCAGATCATTACTTGAATCAATACAAAACACCAGAAATGATAACATGATGAATGAGATCAGATCTGAGCTTAACATCATCCAAAGGTCATCAACCATTGCCCTTCAGTGGTTACCTGCCCATTGTGGAATCGCTGGTAATGAGAAAGCAGATGCTCTATCAAGAAGTGGCAGTAAAATGGAACAATACAGCCACCCATTGCCCTATCGGGAAGCAAAAACCATCATCCACAACAAGTACAAAAATCAGTGGAAGGAGGAAGGGGATATATACAGCAGAGATGACCCAATCCACCACCTAAACAGACACCAACAGACGACAATTTTCCGCCTGAGAACTGGTCACTGCAGATTACTTGGACATCTCTATCGCCTCAAGATATCCCACACGAATGAATGCCCTTGTGGAACTGATATCCAGACTCCAGAACACATTCTCCAGAACTGTCCAACCCATGATAAATTGCGACGTGCGACCTGGCCAAAAGGTGATGAGCTCCAGCAGAAGCTATGGGGCTGCCGCGCTGACCTGGAAAAGACTGTGGACTTTGTCCTGGCGACAGGCCTGCAGATTTAGCATGACTACAAACCGAACGCAGAAGAAGAAGAAGAACGAGGTGACATCAAAGAAAACAGTAACGAGGTGACATAAAAGAAAACAGTAAGCACTCTAACAACTCTGCCACTCGACCATGCTACCCACATTAATGTTCCCTCAAGCATGTCATAAAAGGTGACTTAACACGAGGCTGTGCATAGGGCAGTCAATCTTCATCATGTAAAACAAATGGCTACACAAGCCACTTCTGCAAAGGCACATTAATGCTTTGGTGCAGGCCTCCTCCAAGGTGACCAGCTACAGTGGTGACTCCGTGCACCACTATGATGCGAAAAGGGACATGATAGCATTACTTTTGATTAGCACAGCAGATTAAAATCTGTGGAAAAAATATTTAAAAAATAAAAAAACAATGAAACATGGTGGGGAGAAAGAAGAAATTTTGACTGATTTTTCTGAACATATGTACTTGAACCTTGGTAGATAAAGTGGACCTGTGCACACATAAACGTTCTTGTTTTTGCGGGCCAGAGCTCTCACATATTTCTCTAGATTGTTCCACGCGTCACGATTGAATCCCTCCCCAACCTGAAACAAAATAAATTAGTACAGTTTAAAATACCTTCTGTATATTGCAAGCACAGAGCAGATCATAAGAACTTATTATGGGGTGTGGCGTGTGTACGTGAGTGATGAACAACAATGGCTCGTAAGAAGTAACACTTACTTACTTAGACGTTCCGCTTCTACCGTGAGGTGTAGAGGTTTGGAAGAGAGAGCGCCAGACTATCCTATTGGCTGTCTTCCTCCTGGCCTGGTTCCATTCTAGTCCTCGGTCCTTCAAAGATTGTCTAATGTTGTCCTCCCAGCGGACTCTGGGTCGTCCTGGGGGTCTAGATCCCTGGCTCTTTGTTTACCATGCTCGTCATGGTAGCCAATCTTCTCCCATTCTGCAGACATGGCCAAACCATCTTAGTTGGGACTGTTCTACTTGGGTCTGCAGGGGGTGGGATTTTAGGCCTTGACGTATCGTCTGGTTGCGGACCATGTCTCTTCTTGTTACTTCAACCACCTTCCTCAGATACCTCATTTCTGAGGTTTCGATCTGGCTTTTGTGGATTGTAGACATTGCCCATGACTCGCATCCATATGTCAAGAATGGGACATAGGTGGTGCGGTATACAGCCATCTTCGTTTTCTTACCAACCTCTCTCTTGCTGAGGAATCCTCGATTTATGGCCTGAATAAGTTTCCTAGCTGCTGCTTTTCGAGTGACCAACTTTTCTTTGATGCCTCCCTTTCGGTCTATAATAGCTCCAAGTTATTTAAAGTGGTCGACCTGCTCCAGGACCTGTTCTCCCAGCTTAATCTGATGTCTTCTTTCTTCTTGTGATATCACCATGGATTTTGTTTTAGAGCTGCTTATGACCATCCCTCTGTTCTCCAGCTCTTCGATCCAGACTTGCAGGTTGGATTGGAGATGTGCCTCTGATTTAGCAATCAGGGCAACATCATCAGCAAATGCCAGCTCTGAAATACATACCTGTCTCATCTTCCAGTACCCCACTGAATACTTTCTTGTTCTCTCCTTACATGACTTGATAACATCGTCCATGAGGAGTATGAAAAGATAAGGTGACAGGATATCACCTTGTCTTACCTTCAGTGGTGGTCCTGAACTCTTCTGACTTATAGTTTGCTGTCCTCACATAATTTCTGCAAGACTTGTAGAAGCTCTGTATAGCATGAATCAGAGGTGCTGGAATGTTCTTCCTTGCCAAACAGTCCCAAAGTTTGCTCCAGGGGACCCTGTCAAACACCTTTTCCAGATCTATGAAACAAAGATGGATCTCACTCTTATACTCAAGGGCCTTTTCACTCAGCTGTCTGAGTGTGAAGATTAGGTCTTGAGTACTTCGGTTTGCTCGGAATCCGCACTGGACCTCATTCAATTGTGGCTTAGCTAGGCGTCAGAGTCTCTGCTCTAGGATTCTAGAGTGGATTTTACCAGGGACACCGAGAAGGGATATGCCTCTATGGTTTCCACATTGTTGATTGTCACCCTTTTTGAAAATTGGTGTTATGATGGCAATCTCCCAATCCTTTGGTATGGTCTTGTTGCACCACGCTGCCTGTAGGACCCTTAAGAGTAATAGGTCGCCTGATGCTCCCATGTACTTAACCATTTCTGGTGTTATACCATCATGCCCTGCTGCTTTGCCCATCTTGATTTTCTCCAGTGCTGCCTTCAGTTCTCCCATCTTTATGTCATCTTCACCATCATTGGTTTTCTCTTCTGTGCTAGTGGTTATCATTTCTGATGCTTCACCATGCTCACCATCCAGGAGTTCTGAGAAATATTCTTTCCATCTTTCCATTACTTCCTTTGGGGCAGTAAGCAATTTGCCTTGCTTGTCCTTTATAAATTTGAGAGGGCATTGTTTTTCCTTCCTCATGTTTTTTAGGGTCTTATAGAACAATTTCTGGTTTTCTTGTGCATCTACAAGCCACTAAATACAGTTCCATTACACTTATTTACATTGTTCCACAAGTCCTGAAAATCAATTACATCGTTGAACATACTGATGTGAAACTCAGGGTAACATTGTCTGAAGGAAGTAACTCTTAACTACAGTCCTCACACTGGCTTTACGGACACACACTAACAGTACAGGTATACCTCGCTTTATTGCGCTTCGCAGATATTGCGCTTTTTTTCAAATTATTCATGTTTATTTATTAGAGAGTGCCTTCTTCTTCCGATAGATTTTGGCTCTCCACCAGCAAAAAGATTACGATTCGCTGAAGGCTCAGATGATGAAGATTAAAATTTTTTGTAGCAATAAAGTATTTTTAATTTTACAGTACGTTGTTTTTTTAAGACCTAGCGCCATTGTGCATTTAATAGACATAGTGCAAACATGATTTTAGGCTTTTATATGCATTGGGAAGCCAAAAAAAATGGGTGTGACCCGCTTTATTGCTCCGATTCTGAAATATCTCGGAGGTATACCTGTACACAAAATTAAGCATAGCTTTTCATATCACAAATTTTTTTTCAACACTTGTTCAATTTTCTTTTGCACAGCCATTTCCAGTCATATTGTCTAAATCATTCAACACTTTCTTCATCAAACCTATCTGATCCATTAACAGAACTGCTGACTTTTCCAAGGAAGTAATGGTACCAGGCCAAATCAAAATTTGACTTTATGCAGGAAAATTTACCAGAAGTTTCAGGATCAGAAAGTAGTCCCTGCACAACTTTCATTGAAGCTGCTTAACTTCTGTCAAACATTGTTGATATCTTTTCACCACTTTGAAGTTCTCGTAGTAATAGTTGCAATGAGAGACAATGAGCCCAAAAGAGCTATTATGCGTGAACCTCAGCCATTGTCGACCTATCCATAACATTTTCCTCCCTCCTCTCACACTCAGAGTGGCTTGGACAAGTTCAATTATGGCCATAATATTGAGCAAATCATTTTGTTTTCAGGGGTTTAGGGAAATTTATTAAACAGGATGGGAAAAACAGCGAAGTAAAAGAAATTGTATACAACAAGAAGAACATTCTTCTTCTTCTTCTTCCGTCCTTAGCCAACGACCGGCAAAGCAGTCAGTGGCCATTACACCTAGTGGCGTCTTAAGGGCAACAGCGAATAGATTTTCTTTGCCGTTGTTCCCATCACGCCTAATGGCGTCTTTAGGGCAACGACAAATCAATCCGTTCGTCATTGTTTCCGTAATCAAAGTGACTGGCAAACGGGTGATCAGCCCGTTGGTAAGAAGAACATGTTAACACTTAAAATTCCTTTTTTTTAAATGTTAAAATATGGAAAATAACCGAAAAACAACAAATGCTTCAAAATGACCTAAAAATGCCCTATTGTGCCAAAAATGCCCCAAACAAAAGGCTCTTTAATCAGCTTAAATTTTTTTGGAAACACATTTATATTCAACTGAGCTTCGTTTCAGTTATGCCAAAACAAAAAAATCATCAAATTCCTAGCCCTAGTGATGATGATATTACAACGCACCTGTGGGGCTATATTTGACAACAGGAAAGTTTGATTCATTGCTGTTTCTGACTGTCTGTGGTTCGCAGCTGCCGCCAGATGGCCTCTGTCATAGCCGCTACCGTGGTAGTCTTTATTTGTAGCTCGATGAAATGGGTGTACAGATGTATCCTCCAAAAATCTCATTTTTGACCTTAAAAATACATGTAACATGCGCTGTAGCAGTTGTGGTGTCTGGGGCAATCTGTTTTACATAATGAGGTTCCCAACTATTAGAACCACTATTTGCACAAGTCTGGGAAACTGAGACAACACCAACAGAGTGGAGTAAAGGAAAAATTGTCAAATTGCCCAAGAAGGGCGACCTTGCAGACTGCAACTGGAGAGGAATTACTCTCCTCTCAGTTCCAAGCATAATATACTACTGGACAAAAGTTAAGGGCGGCCATTCAGTTTAGACAAGGTTTATATAATTGATTGGCAAACTGTAAAGACAAGTGAAAATGTCATTAAAACTGAGCTCAGAGAAATGTGTATACATTTCTGTGTGTCACAAAATTAACCGTGATACAACGTTAAAATATCTCCAATGATACAACATAGGGATAAAAACTAATGCGTAAGCTGCTAGAATACATGATCGCCCACGCCGCGGGTCATCACCCGCCATGGAAATTAAATTGTTAAACTTGAAGGCAAAACAGAACGGGATGAGAACGGAGATCAAAAGGAAAAATCTGACTGAACGCGTGCTTGAAACTAGCGAGGCTAAAAGGACGCAAATTGGTGGGGCAAGGAGGAAAAAGTCACGTTCCCCAAGTTGACATAAAGTAAAGAAATCGACAAAAGGGACCTTGGATATTATACGGCACAGTCATTTCTTGGACGCTTTTGCGATAAACTTAGTCCGTTTATTTGAATGCAGTGATGAACGCATTCCAGAAGATTCTAGAAAATATTTGAAAAGTAACTTTTCTTAATAATAATGTTAGGAATATAAAACCTAGCTGGCCGGATGGCCCATCTTGAGCAGTGAAATAATATGCTTTCATTTATACAGACGGACAGATAATAAGAAAGATATTGACAAAAGACTGTGTTGTTCATATCAACGATCGACTGCATTGAAATAAAACATGTCACTAATTTTCAAAAAATTGTGGCCTTGAAGACGCAAGTGCTAAAATCTAGTTGGAATGAAGAGACGGGGTGGGATGGAGAATTGTGGCTAAAAATAACTTTAGAGGCAAAATTGTGTAGGGGAAGGCAGGGTTGGTTCAAAAAACAAGTGTGTTTTTTTGTGAAACGCAAGTAGAGACGGACGGACCAACAGACAATAAGGCATACTTGACTGAGGTATGACTGAAATGACTTTTTGGTAGGATATTTGAATTTGAAAAAGAAAAGGCAGTGATTGGCCATAGATGAATATATTATAGGCGCTCAGACGCGCATTTTGTGTCATTCGTTAATAGTTGTCCTAGTAGACACAGTGAATTATTAAGTGGTGTAATTCCCAGAAGCTATTGAAATATTTAGAGGGACGCCATCCTAAAGCCAGCAGCTCAGCTGAGTTTTGCTAGCATTTTACTGTGTTCTATATTCATAATTCTGGTAAGACTGAAATTATTTCTTTGTACATTTTAATATTTGTTTAAGGTTTCGAGTGATTTGATACTGCAATAGCATAATCTGTCCCTTACAACAAGTAAGGATTCGCTCTAGACCCCCCGCCCCAGTTCAGGGTCTAGAGACAAATAAAATACATAAACTCCAGTAAGGATTAGGAAGGGCAGATCAAGTGTTGAGATCAGTGGAACATATCACCTATCCTATTCTATGGCAGGAAGCTAATGAACATATTTCAGAATACGTAGTCTGGGAGAACTTATCCTATGTGAAACCAACTTGGTAAGATGTGTTGTTTGGTCAGAAAGATCTGACCCGTCTATATGGTGTTGTTGTTGTGTAGTGTTGTGTCCAGAAATGGTTAGAGGATGGAATTCTGACACATGACTAATACTTTGATTGCAGAACTGTGAGTTTCAGTTGGCACCAATGTGGTGTCAAATGAGTTGTTGAATATTACCAGAGTGGACCCGTGCAGTAACATTTTGTCAGAGCAGCCTATTATTGCCCCCAAGCACGGAGAGGTGGGGCCACCAGACTTCTGATATTGCCCCCAAGCACGGAGAGGTGGGGCCACCAAACTTCTGATATTGCCCCCAAGCACGGAGAGGTGGGGCCACCAGATCTCAGCACCAGAGCTACACATTCAAGCTACGTGAGCGTCTGGTCTGCTGAGAATTCACCAACTCAACTTATTTGCTAACACCCCCATAAAAATTCCATCAAATAACTGGACAATGTGTAGTCACCATAGACAGGGAGTGATGAGGTCATCCCAACAGCACATCCATTAAGTGTTCTCCCAATAGATTATAACTATAAACAGTAGTAATATTAACTAGTCTAGTAACATACATATGTACACACCTTGCATTTATTATGTAATATTCATGCATTCCTTTCATAATTGCAAAACCTTTCATATGTTCTGACCAAAATAAAACCTTGGTTCAGAACAAATAAATTTAAAGAAAATTACTATAAAAATTTTACACACTTGAGTTAGTTCAGTGTATTATAACATTTATTAATCTTATTAGACTTAGTAAATATCTGTGTGTGTGTATGTAAACTCCACAACACATTACATATCATTACCCTAGACATTTAACGTAGCCACATTCATTAGTAAAAAAAAGATAGGTGTGAGGTCGTAGTGGTAGCAAGAAGGGCCTTCTGACAATTCACAGCTACATTTTATCTCAGGAGCCTTCACAGCTGACCTCATGCATCACACTTATTAATATCACCATCATACAATACCATCAAACCCACTACATATATTGGGGTCTCTTTGTCCCGGGATAATTAGCCCATTAAGTATATTAGGATCTCCTGGGGGGAGAATTAGATTAGGGGAACACATTATAAAAATTAAAAGTGTCCCTGAAAATAAAAGTTGGTGAATCTTCACAGCCAGTGGTAGTTAATTAATTAATTAGAATTATTTTAGTCTAGAGTAATTTGAATTACTTTAGTAGTTGGAAATTTTATTTTGCACATTGCTAGATTTGTTTAAAAAGTATGGCGGAGCTGGCCAAATTCAGATCAGCTGCTGTGCTGACGGCAAAGGAGATGGGAATGGATGGTCAGATTTTAATTCAATATGTAACGGCTGAATGTGATAAGTATATTGAACGGGAAGAAAGAAGATTAGAAAAAGAGGCTGAAAGAAAATTAGAGTCTGAAAGGTTGGCTGAAGAGAAGAGGTTACAAATTGAGGCTGATAGAGAAAGTAAGAGGCTGCAGATTGAGGCAGAAGACAAACGACAGCAAAGGGAGGCAGAAGATAAAAAGGCCGAAAGGGAGGCAGAAGATAGAAGGTTGCAAAGGGAGCACGAATTACGACTCAGGGAGCTGGAGCTACAAGGCCAGGCTCCTGAAAATGGTGCCAGCCCTTTTGCCTCAGATGCTACGCCCAGTCTGGGAGCCTCAACATCAGCTATGGGGTTTCATTTAGACCATTTTGTTGAAAAAGACGATGACATAGAGGGGTACCTAGGACGTTTTGAGTTATTAGCTACTACATATGGGTTAGAGAGAGAGAGGTGGAGTTTAAAGCTATCACAGGGACTGAGAGGTACTTCTTACGAAGTCTTCGCAAAAATGAACAGAGAAGACCAGGAGAATTATGACATGTTAAAGCAGGCTTTGTTATTGAGGTACGAAAAAAATGGGGAATTTTATCGTAAGAAATTTAGAAATGCCAAACTGTTGTCTGGGGAGACATACCACCAATTCTCTGCCAGACTGGAAACCTATTTGGAGAAATGGACTGCTCTGGGGAAGACCCAAGATCTTAAAGAAATGATCATGATTGAGCAATTGAGAGAGTCCATGGCTCCAGACATGAGAAAATTTCTCATGGAACAAGGTGCAGAGAAATTGGGAGAGGTTTTAAATGTCGCTGAAAGGTATCAGGCAGCCCAGGCAGAGGTAAGTGGTGCTAAAAAGAAGCACATAGACAATTTTAAAGCTCCACAGCAATTTAATAAATTTGATAATAGAGAGCAGGGAAATAAAGGTAGGACAAACTTTGAACGGCCAAGAAATGACTACCGAGACAGAAACTCACAGTTCAATGACCAAAAATCCAATGAAAGAAAACCGTTTACCCAAGGAAAAAGATGGTGTAAATGGTGCAAGAAAGATAACCATAACACCGAATTTTGTAGAAGGAAACCTTCAAACATTGCTGCAATGAAGTCGGGGACTCAAAGATTAAAGGTTAATCCTAAGGGACAGCAGGAACCTTATCACCCCCCAGTTTGTGAGGATGTTATTTGTAATGGGGTCACCATAAGGTGCCTTTATGATACAGGTTTGGATTATGATTCAGTTGTGAAGTCTAGCCTAGTGGACCCAAGTCAGTATACCACAGAAACAGTGGAAATACAAGGGGCAACTAAGGACATACCACTCATGACACTTCCCATCGCAAGGATAACGGTGAAAACTCGCTATGTGGAAGGAGAAATCAGAGCAGCAGTGATAGATGAACCAATCTACCCTCTGATATTGGGGTGTAGATACGTCTTCTTGGGGAATCCCGAGAGACCTGTGATCATGGCGACAGTGCAGACCAGGTCACAGAAGGAGGAGGAAGAAGGTGAACCTATAAATGCTCATCCAGAGGAGATGAGGAAGGCGCAGGCTGAGGATAGGACACTCAAGCCATGTTTTAAAAAATTGCCCAAATGCCACACACCTCCGAGCAAGGGGGAATATTTTATGAAGAACAGATTGCTATATAGGAAGACAGGAACTAGATCCACTGGTCACGGACAGTTGGTTCTTCCCAAGATATATAGGGCAAATTTAATAAGGAGCTTACATGTTGGAAAAGATGGGGACCATGAAAAAGTCGGTACCATCTGCCAAAAAGTTGCTCGCAAATACTATTGGCCCGACGTAAATGTCGATATTGAAAACTTTGTAGAAGCATGTGGCATATTTCATGAGGGAACACCCACAAAGGGAAAATATGTGCAGGACCTAGAAACGCCACGGGGCAAAATTAGGCCTGGAAAGAAAAATTATGATACTCAAGGAGACAAAGTGCAATGGGAGCCCCCTTTTCACACCCAGTCTTCACTTGAATGGATTAACATGGCCACTATGCGAAGAGTACAAAGAAGGAATTTTAACCAGGATAAGATGACAATCCCTCGGTCAGACTTATATAAACTGGAAGAACAGAAAAGAGAGCGAAGATCTCTCATAAGCAATCTCAAGTGGGGAGACAAACCCAAGAAAAAAATTGGTAGTGGTCGATTTGTGAGTGATGATTCTAGGAAGAAAAGTCCTCACTATAGGGCTTCTAATGGAAGGGACCCGACGGGTTCCATAAAAAATATGTATGATAAATTAAAGGTCCAGATGTAGCCCTATTAAGGACCTGGACAGATGAGAAGGCGGAAGAGACTGTTACCTCATCTTATCAATACGTGAACGAACTGACCACTCGTTTGAAAGCTGGATGGAAACTGGCAAATGATAATTTGAAACAAGCCAGGAAGAAACATGCAGCATATTTTAATAGGAAGGCAAAGGACAGAGAACTGGCAGTGGGAGAGAAGGTGCTGCTTCTACTACCCGGTAGCCAGAATAAATTACAAATTGGATGGCAAGGTCCATATACGGTTCTAGAGAAGGTGTCTAGAACAAACTATAAAATTGACAAAAAGGGGAAGGAGAAAGTTTATCATGTAAACCTGTTAAAGAAGTATCTGGACAGACCACTCCAGGAAAGCACCCCCTTACTGACCTTAGCTATCGCAACTCAAATGCAAAAGGAACCACTCACCTCACATGAATACCCATTACATCCTTGTGAAACAGCAGCACAGGTAAAAGTCAGTAAGCACCTGACTAAAAACCAGAGGGAGAGAGTTCAACAGGTTCTGGAGGAACATACAGATGTATTAACAGATAAACCAGGCCATACAAATTTGCTACAGTATGACATGAAACTGGTAGACTCAAACCCAATCTGTATGAGAGCCTATTCTATTCCGTTCGCGAAGGAGAAGGCATTGAAGGAAGAAATAGATTATTTGTTGAAGGAGGGGATTATTTCACACAGTGAATCATCTTTTAGCTCTAGTGTCGTATTGTTGAGAAAACCGTCTGGGGAACACAGACTGTGCATAGATTACAGGAAACTGAATGCTGTCACAGAAGGACAAGTGGATCCATTACCAGACACAAAACAGTTATTTGCCAGACTGAACAAGGCAAATACTTTTCAAAGGTGGATCTTAGTAAAGGCTATTACCAGATCCCAGTGAAGCCTGAAGTGAGACCTTATTTGGCTTTTAGCACTTCGGATGGACATTATGAATTCAACATGCTACCATTCGGACTGAAAAATGCTCCGAGTGTATTTTCAAGGATGATGCGCAAATTGTTGGATCCCCTGAATAACCCATGTATCACGAATTTCATGGATGATATTCTCGTCGCCACAGAGACATTTGAAGAACACATTGAAGCTCTAGAAATGTTATTTAATAGGCTTAGGGAGGCGAACTTGACGGCTAGGCCAACAAAATGTTGCATTGGATGCAAAGAGTTGGAATTCTTGGGACACACTGTATATCAGGGTAGCATGACCCCTGATCCCAAGAACTTGGAAAAACTGCAGAGAGCACCTAGACCACAAACAAAAAAGAATGTGCGATCATTCGTGTCGTTATGCGGATTTTATCAAAAATATATCAAAGATTTTAACTCTATTTGTGCTCCTCTGACTGATCTGACTCGCAAGGGACTTCCAGATAAAATTAATTGGACTGCGCAAAGTGAATTAGCGTTCCAAGACTTAAAGGAAAAACTCACTAGCAAGCCTATTCTCAAACTACCTGATTTGACACAGGACTTTGTCTTAAGAACCGATGCCAGTAATGTAGGACATAAACTCCAGTAAGGATTAGGAAGGGCAGATCAAGTGTTGAGATCAGTGGAACATATCACCTATCCTATTCTATGGCAGGAAGCTAATGAACATATTTCAGAATACGTAGTCTGGGAGAACTTATCCTATGTGAAACCAACTTGGTAAGATGTGTTGTTTGGTCAGAAAGATCTGACCCGTCTATATGGTGTTGTTGTTGTGTAGTGTTGTGTCCAGAAATGGTTAGAGGATGGAATTCTGACACATGACTAATATTTTGATTGCAGAACTGTGAGTTTCAGATGGCACCAATGTGGTGTCAAATGAGTTGTTGAATATTACCAGAGTGGACCCGTGCAGTAACATTTTGTCAGAGCAGCCTATTATTGCCCCCAAGCACGGAGAGGTGGGGCCACCAGACTTCTGATATTGCCCCCAAGCACGGAGAGGTGGGGCCACCAAACTTCTGATATTGCCCCCAAGCACGGAGAGGTGGGGCCACCAGATCTCAGCACCAGAGCTACACATTCAAGCTACGTGAGCGTCTGGTCTGCTGAGAATTCACCAACTCAACTTATTTGCTAACACCCCCATAAAAATTCCATCAAATAACTGGACAATGTGTAGTCACCATAGACAGGGAGTGATGAGGTCACCCCAACAGCACATCCATTAAGTGTTCTCCCAATAGATTATAACTATAAACAGTAGTAATATTAACTAGTCTAGTAACATACATATGTACACACCTTGCATTTATTATGTAATATTCATGCATTCCTTTCATAATTGCAAAACCTTTCATATGTTCTGACCAAAATAAAACCTTGGTTCAGAACAAATAAATTTAAAGAAAATTACTATAAAAATTTTACACACTTGAGTTAGTTCAGTGTATTATAACATTTATTAATCTTATTAGACTTAGTAAATATCTGTGTGTGTGTATGTAAACTCCACAACACATTACATATCATTACCCTAGACATTTAACGTAGCCACATTCATTAGTAAAAAAAGATAGGTGTGAGGTCGTAGTGGTAGCAAGAAGGGCCTTCTGACAATTCACAGCTACATTTTATCTCAGGAGCCTTCACAGCTGACCTCATGCATCACACTTAGTAATATCACCATCATACAATACCATCAAACCCACTACACTGTGTGCAGTAGGTTAATTTTTTTTAAATGTCCAAAAACTGGGTCACTTTAACCCGCACGTGAAAATTGCTATTGTTGCTGCAAAAACTCGTGGTTTTTGCAACACGCCCCACTAGTTCAAAAGGTTAAAAAGTGAGTTGAATTTGAATGCATGTGGAAAATGATCATCGGTAAAGAGTGTTCACCGTTGGTATGCAATAAATCAGTATGACAAATGGTCGAAATGATCACTGCATTAGCCATGCCACCAAGAAGTCTCAGCACTGTAGACCGTGGTCGAGCCATGGCATGGATTCAGGATGGTCAATCTGTTCGTCATGTTGCAAGACTTTTAGCAGTGTCCCACTCTACCATTCAGAGACTTCTTGAGAGATTTCTAGCTACCGGACATTTGGAAAATCGACCCTGCTCACGAAGAATTATATAAACCTTGTCTAAACTGAATTTAACTTTTGTCCAGTAGTATACTAGGCAGGATAATCATCCAGAGAATTTCAAAAGCAGTTGACCATAAACTGAGGAAAGAACAAGCAGGCTTTAGAAAGAACAGAAGATGTGCAGATCATATATTCACCCTCAGGAACATTATAGAGCAGCCGCTACCTTGGTAGTCTTTATTTGTAGCTCGATGAAATGGATGTACAGATGTATCCTCCAAAAATCTCATTTTTGACCTTAAAAATACATGTAACATGTGCTGCAGCAGTGGTGGTGTCTGGGGCAATCTGTTTTACATAATGAGGTTCCCAACCCCACGTACAATAAAGTCTTATCGCAGGGCAAGAGAGGTAGAAGTAAACCAAAAAAAAAAAAACACCCATGGAAAAGAGAGCTGGAGATGGAAATGAAAGAGACGAGAAAGACCTTGACCTGATGACTCAGGACAGGAGGACTTGGTTTCACATTTGTTGGGCCTATGCTTCTTGGCGAGCTGAAGGCTGAAGATGATAAAGAAAGGATGCTTGTGTTAGATAGTATACATCAGTGGTTCTCAATGTCAATCAATCAATCAATACCCTTTAGCTCCCCAAGGAGCATAGGCCTTCAACAAACACATGCCAAGGCTTCCTGTCCTGTGCCATCCGCTCAAATTCTTTCCATGTTTTCCTCATCATTTTTACCTCTGTTTCCAGTTCTCTTCTCCATGTGTTTTTTGGTCTACCTCTGCCTCTCTTTCCCTGTGGATTCCAGAACAAGGACTGCCTTGTAATGCTATCAACAGGTTTCCTCAATGTGTGTCCTAACCATCGCCAGCGTCTTCTTCTCAACTCTTGTTCCACTGGCACTTGTCTGGTTTTTGTCATCAATTCCACATTTGTGACTTTGTCATACCATTTCAGTCCTTCTATTCTACGCAAGCACCCGTTTATAAAAGTATGTAGCTTTTTGGTTGTTGTTTTTGTTGTTCTTCATATCTCAGAGCCATACAATAGGACTGACTTCACATTTGAGTTGAAGATTCTTATTTTCGTGTTGGACTTGATTTCTCTTGTTCTCTATATAGTATATGTGTCCCAATGCAATGAAAGCTCCTCTTGCTTTTTATATTCTTATTCTAACACTGTCTGTCCCTCCAGATTTGTCTATATTACTTCCAAGATATGTGTACGATTCTACATCTTTTAGTGGTGTTTCTTCAAGTTCAACCTTGTTATCATTTCCTGCATTTATCCTCATAATCTTTGTCTTTTCCCTGTGTATTTTCAGGCCCACCTGTTGTGACCTCTCATCGGGTTTTCAATGTGGGCCTTGCCATATTTCTAGGGGGCCACAGTAGAATGGTAAAGTACCTTTTTTCCAGCTAACAGCGACTTTGATGGGGGCCACAGAGGTAAATAAGGCTCAGATGGGGGCCATGAGCAAAAAAAAGTTGAGAACCCCTGGTATACAGCACTGTGAAACCAGCTGACAGCATTAGAGCAGTCCTTGTTCTAGAATTTGTTTTGTTATTCAATACCATAATACCCACAGTAAGTACGTTGGTCGGTCAGTCACCATTTAGCACACCATCATTTGCGCACTTTTTCTATTTTCGAGAGAGTACATTAACTTTCAACCACAGCTAAGGGGGTGCAACTGTGGTTGAAAGTTAGACAATAATTGAATTGTTTCCCCTTATATGTACTCTCCCAAAAATAGAAAAGTGCGCAAATGAAGGTGTGCATGAACAGTTTGGTTATGAAAAGAAGCCAACAACACGATTGGTAAACAGTACATGAACTGGAGACAGGAAGGTGCGGAAATGAAGATTAAATCAACAGACAATCAAGATACTCTTCTGTCCAGTTCATACTGGAAATGGATTTAACTCATCATTTTCTTAAAAATAACCTTAAAATGTAAGTTTTTGATTGTTTCTTCAAGACAAAATTTTAATTTAAAGTACTGCAGACTTATTATTATGGATCAAAATGATCCATAACAATAACTTGGTAGTGGTTCGACATGTAACAGAAACAACACACCAAAGGCGTACTAAGGGAGGTGCGATGCGGGCGGTCCGCCCCGGGTGACAGCCAGGATAGGGGGGCCATCGGACACTATTAAGATAGTATTTACTGTTAAAAATGTACTTGCATGTGTGTTTCTTTATAGGGGCAGGGGTGTCGAAGGTAGGACCGCCCCGGGTGCCAAGTACTTTAGGGACGCCTCTGCAACACACTATAATTAAAAACCTGTCAATTTTGACGGGTTATTACTAGTTTTCCAAATAATAAAGAAGCTTATTTATTTTTAAAGTTTTTTTTAACAGCACACATCTTCAATTAATTCACTGGGTCTATGGAAGTATAGATCTGTATGCTTTTATCCTAAATCCTTGGGGCAGCTTTGTTTCGGAAACCAGATTTTTTCGGTTTTCAGATGTTGCCCATATCGAACTGGAAAAGTAGCACAAATTAGCCAAAAGTCACCCAAAATGTACTCGAGAATAGCCCAAAGTCGCCCACACTTGTTTGAAAATAGCTTAAAGTTGCCCAAAGTGTTTTCTGAAATAGCCCGAAGCCGCCCAAAATGTGTTAGAAAATCGCCCAAAATGTGTTCAAAAATCACAGAGGATATGTTAGAAAATCTCCCAAAATAGTCAGAAATTGTGATAGAAAATACTGATTGTCAGAATATTTAGGTTTTCGGATAAATGGATATAGAGCTTGTTTTTTTTTTCTTGTTTTTTTTTATAAATTATATTGTGATATTCCTTAAATACAAGGGTGTCCGAGAATTATTCACCATATTATGAAGTTCTTCATTTACCCTCAGACGTCAACTTGAATACATTCAAAGAAAACAGTGGTCCGTCTGAGGCTGTTGACATCTCCATAGTTATTCCATAACCTTGAGCAGATGCAAGTGTTCCTGATAAAATGATACAGCATTTGCAGCCTTAACTCATGGAATTGTAATGGTCACAATCACTGAAATATATATTAAAGATGATAAGCTCAGGATACATTTTTTCATTCTGGCTCCACGTGGGCACCCTTTGTAATACACACAATGTCCAGCCGGTACTCGATTTCCGCCATGTGTTCGCAGCAGCACAGGTACATGTCAATTTCTATGAATAAGATGACAATTCCTTGGGTTAAGGCTGCAAATGTAATATCATTTATCCGTTAAAATTCCTTTCTGTTCAAGGTTACTGAACTTCATAATCTGATAAATAATTCTCGGACAACTTCAATAACATTCTTTACTGTACAGGTCTATATTCTGTTATCCAAACACCGGAAAACAGAAATATTCTGAAAATTGAAAGTGTCTTTCAGCTACTTTTCTATTGCAATATGGGTGATTTCTGACAATTTTGGGCGACCTTTGGTTATTTTTGAACACATTTCTGGTGACTTTGGGCTACTTTTCAAACATGATTTGGGCAACATCTGAAACCAAACCAAAAAAAATCCAGTTTCCGAAACAAAGCTATCCCTGGGGATTTTGGATAAAACAACACAGACGTGTAGTTGTGGGCCTGAAACCAAATATATTGGATTTCCTGGTGGATCAGCTAGTTCACACTAGAGGTGGGAAAATCGACACACTCCGCTGTTTCGAGACAGTCGGCTCAGTGATTTAAACTGTGTCGAAACAGTGTGTCGACACAACGGCATTATTGCCCGTATCGGGGAGAAAGAAGTCTCTAATAGACAGTATACATTACTATACATGAATTGTTTTTACTTGCGCGCTACTGTCGTGTGTGAAAATCTATGGCATTTCGTGTGACCACAATTCAATATTTTTACACAAGTCTTCATTATGATGAAATAAAACGGAGATATGATGATAGCTGCAGTATATGTGAAAATAATAAAAAACAACAATAATAATAACAGTAATAATAACACATGATATCAAACTAGAGTAAGCTAGTTTTGGTAGACAATGATTCAAATCCACACCGAGTACACAGATATCAGCAGAGCTAATAAAGTGTCCATTACATTTATACGAACACACGGACACTTTCAACTTTAACATAGTGCCTAAAACATTGACAACTGCAGCACTGAAACAATTTCCAGTGTCTATAACTTCTCAGCAAAAATAATATCACTTGTAAAATCAAGTCATCATAACACATCCCTGAAAAATATGACATGTTTGATATTCCATACTAATGTTCCGAACGGTTGATTCAAATTTTACAAAGGCCCACGGAAGGTGAGACAGTGAGACAGTGTGTCTCTGCAAAACAGCGAGGCAGACGAACTGAAACTGTGTCGAAACAACAAGCAGGCTGTGTCGAATCTTTCGGACTCGATGCTGTTTCGAAGCATTGTTTCGACACATACACACAGTAGCCATCTCTAGTTCACACAGATGTTACGACAAATTTCCTTGACGCAGCACATTCACACTTTTGGTTTTAAACTTAAAAAAAGAGTATATATATGCTTGGTGCAGGCTACCTGCAAGGGAACCTTCAGCGATGGTGCTTCCATGCTCCACAAGGAGTAAAAGGGGAAATGTTGATGATGATGAAGATTATGTTAATGTTATTCAAGCAAATTAAATAAATAACACATTTAAATTGGTATGTTGCAGGCACTCGTAAGAAATGAAGTAGAAGACTTAGACAACAGAACTACAACAGAAGTGATAGGCTTACCATGGAATCGAACCTAGAACTATCTGAAAGGCAACTTCTTCTTCCGTCCTTAGCCACCGACCGTCAAAGCAGTCAGTGGCCATTATGCCTAGTGGCGTCTTAGGGCAACAGCAGATAGGTTTTCTTTGCCATTGTTTCCCATCACGCCTAGTGGCGTCTTTAGGGCAACGGCAAATCAACCCATTTGCTGTTGTTTCCGTAATCAAAGTGACTGGCAAACGGGTGATCAGCCCGTTGTGAGAAAGGCAACTATGAGAGTGAATCATGACTAACCGCCGTGTTAACTAGGTAAAAAAAAAAATTAAAGGTGGTCTCATAGTAGATAATGTCGTAGGTGAGTGAAGTGTTAGAGACTTCACCATACTAGGTCCAGCATCAAGAGATGGGGTGTGACCAGTTCCCTTCCTCACTGCCTTTTTCTTCCCTAAATCAAAGTCAGGGACCCATTTACAGCAGGGTAGACTGGAGTGTGTCAGGACTGTGATTCGAACCCGGCACCTTTGCCATGAGAGACCAGAGCTCTAACCACTCTGTCATTCGGACGCTCTGTTAACTAGGCATCACAAAAATAGTGCTTCGTGGACAGGGGTCATTAGCATGAACCCTCAATGTAACTATCAAATTTTAGGACAGAGGATCGACCCAGACAAATATAGACATAATTACTTCTATAACTTTCCTATTAACCAATATAAGCCTGATTAAAAAAGACAAAGACCATAATTATGTGTCCAGTAAATATTAGAAGAATGAGAACAGCACAGGACAGTGAGGTAGACCTCATCATCATCAGCTGCCATCTAAACAATGAAGGTCGGCTGTAATGGATCTCCAACGTCTTCTGTCTCATGTCTTGGTGGTACACTCTGATAGACTCTTTCCTGTCCATCTCTTGATGTTATCTTCCAACTTAGATGGACAGGAAAGAGTTCTCTTTTCATACCTACATTTTCTAGGACCTCCTTATTTGTTTTCATTACTGAGAGGTAGGCTTGCATGGTATCAAATTAGCAGTTAGGAAACTTTACTGAACAATGCAGGATCAAAATATTAACAATAATAAAATACTAACAATGAACTGTGTTACCCAGGACCTGAAAGGGTTCTACCTCTTTAGCACATAAGACACCAGGACCCGAAAGGGTTCTACCTCTCTAGCACATAAGACACCAGGACTCAAAACTAATGGCAAATGCTGTCTCACTGATATGGCCAGTGATAAACAGCACACAGGCTGGCAAAAAGAATGAGAACAGCACAGGATAGTTGCGTGGTATCAAATTAGCACAGTTAGGAAACTTTACTGAACAATGCAGGATCAAAATATTAACAATAATAAAATACTAACAATGTATTGTGTTACTCAGGACCCGAAAGGGGAGTACAGTATAGTAAAAAGTAACCTACCAAGCATGTCATAAAAAAGCGGCCAAGGAGGGTTGCGCACAGGACAGGCTAACTCATATTTAACAAATTTAAGCCACAAAAACGTCAATACACATTATGGATACGTCAAAAAGCTTCGCCTCCTAGGCAGAAGAATGTGCTCTTGTTGGCGCTGGAGATTGTCAGGACATACATCGAGGAAACCTGTTGATAGCATTACCTGGCAGTCCTTGTTTTGGAATCCTCAGAGTAAGATAATCAGTAGTAGACCGAAAAACACACGGAGAAGAGAACTGGAGACAAACTGAAATGATGGCATGTGACAGGAGGACTTAGCATATGTTTGATGAAGGCCTATGCTCCTTAGGGAGCTGAAGAAGGGTAATGATCATGAACAACGAAACTGTGTAAATCAGGCTAAGGCTGAAATGATGAACAGTGGGCCGTGTGTTTGATGCAGCCTCTGAAAAGAATTCTCAGACACAGTAATAAGGGGTAAAGGTTAGGAATCCTAAACCTAACCCTTTACCTTAAAGGATCCCGTTACACGTCCATTGAGGCATATTGGGAATATGGTGTTAGGCCCATATTTTCTTGACCATCGGCACACTAGGGGTGATGTGGTTAGCATCATGCCGGCTGCCTTAACCTTCCCAGAGTTGCTCTGGTACCCAATTTTTTAGGCTGGGTAGACCCTGGAGCCGTTTGTGGTCTAAAAAAATCCCACCTCACCTGGGGATCGCACCATGGACCACCGAGCTAGGAAGCCAGTGCACTAACCACTGCGCCTCCTCCTTTACCTTAACCAAAACATCGTGAGTAGCTTATTTGGATGGCATCGAAGAACATGTCCCACTGTTCTTCCTCAGACTAAAGTAACTAAGAGAGTTCAAATAGGCCTTCCTTAGCTGTATCATCATTTTCCTTTTTGCTCCTTAACAACAACCACCGCAGCTGGTACCCTTACAGGAAGTCTGAACCAATTGTTTACATGCTCCTGCAGGAGTGGTGTTAAAGGTAGAAATTTCTTCTGTAAATGTGTAGAACCACTGACAAGGACGACGTCAGTATGGTCGGGCTTACTTAAGTGGCCGACAGGTGTGTAGATATAATGGGCGAATGTCGTGAATTCTTAAATTATGTATGTACGTCTCTGGTACCACCTACACAACAGTAACGTAGGTCAGGAAAAGACCAACGGGTAAGACGAGTTCGTATCCAATTCGTACACAGTTTATTTACAATAGTAACGTTGACACCACGAACAGTACATCGTCACAAGTTATCCTTTAGCACGCTCCGGGCGCAGCGTTGCGCCGAACGTAACCTATGTTCTCCATGCTGGAGGCGCAATGTTGCACCTTACGGATATCACCGTTTCTAGCATGAGGACTTGTGTACACGTGATTTTCAGCCCCGGATGTTAAGTTGTAATTTTATTTGCAAGAAAGTTAGCTTCCGTTTCCGATCTTAAAAAAGTGATGGGTGTATCCGCGTTTATTTTTTGTAAATTTTTTAAATCGAAATGAATCGGCATCAGACACGCGGCCATTTCGCTCTAATTTTATTGGATTCTGACGCCATGCGGTGGGGATAAGATTTTTGTCTTTATAAGCGCTGATATCGTTTCTCAGAATATGTTTGATGGCTGAGATGGAAACGAAAGTAAAATGGCCTTTCAAGTATGTATAATGTTAGGGGTTAGGACTAGGAATATCGGAAAGATTTAGAATTTCGGCCGAATGTCACAGCTGACGAGAGCGTTTGTTGCTTTGCTACTGATGATGGGTGTAACGAAAAGATCGTCATTTGATTTGTATTGGTCTATTGGTCAAATGACTTTCATTGAGATGCAAGGGATATGGACCCTTCGTTTGCTGGTTATTTTTTAAAATTTTTTTTTAAATTTTAAAATTAAAAAAAAATATTTTTTTATTATTTTAATTTTTTTTTTCGTTTTTTTCATCTTTCCTTTCCTCTCTTCCTATCACATCTAACATGTACACAAACAAATTTTATATCATCAGATTCACCATTCATTTATTTATAGAAATTCCAAAACTGATAGCAGTTGACCAAGAAACACAAAAACTATAGACATTACAAGTCACCCACTATAAAAACGGGACGCTGTGAAAAAGAATGCAGTGGTTGGGCAAGTTTTCTGAATTTTTATGCAGCGTGCTAAAGGTTATAACAACGTACAAAATCCATGGGAAATAGGTTGCAGAACATAGCAAATATCCAGAAATTGGTTGCATACACAGCAACTCACTGTACATTATAATAACAGGAAAAATCCATCATTGGAACCTTATAAATGATGATTCTTCTTCTTCTTCTTCTTGCGATCGCATCTTTGATGATTACACCGTCAGACGAGTTCTCATGATGAATTCGACTGTTGTTTGAAGTTCCTCTTTAACTCCATATAGCTTTGAGTTTAGTGTTGAGTCATTGGGCCAGTATATCTTTCTTAACTGGTCATACAGAGGACAGTCCTGTAGAACATGCTCAGCAGTTTGTTCGTTTAATCCACATGTGCACAGTGGTGAAGCAGACAATCGTAGCTTGTGCATGTGTTTATTCAGTTTGTTATGCCCTGTCCTGAGTCGAAAAATAGTTATCTGTCCCTGCCGGTCGAGAGTGTGATAGTCGTCTTTGGGTTGGTTCTGTTCTCTTCTGATAGTCTGGATAGCTCTCTTTTTCTCAAAGTATGTGACTTCATTATCTTCTTGTTCACATTCTCCTCCCTTTTTTGCAAGTTTATCTGCCTTTTCATTTCCGGGTACACCACAATGAGATGGTACCCACTGAAGTATGGTTCTCTTTTTGGCAGCTACCTTGTTTAGTTCATTTCTCAGATGCGGGAGTTTACCACCCTTGAGAGCTTGCAGGACAGACAGTGCATCTGTGAGGATGACTACCTGGTGGCAGTCAGAGTTGGTGTTATAAATCATATTTGCAGCTTGCTCTAGAGCTTGAACCTCAGCTGTATAGTTGGAACAGAATTTACCAGTGGGAATGTGCCTAGTCTCATAGTGGTTGTCAGGATATGAGATAAAGATACCGGCACCTCCATTCCTAACAGCATTAGTTGCTGATCCATCTGTATAGGCATGTATCCATGATTGATCGGGATAGCTTTCTTGGATCATACTCAATGTAGCAGTTCGTTTTTGCAGATCATTATACTCACATCCACTTGTGAGACCACTGACTGATGTATTAATTTGGAGGGCACTGCTGGCCTGCTCCCATGGTACAGGGTATAGGGTGGGCTTCAGTGGTGTTGTCTTCATGGATAGGTCTTCTTGATGCTGTCTTATAAGTCTTTTCCCCCGATGCACAAAGCTGCTACGCTTTAGACGTCCCAATGCCAGATCATCTAGTCTTGCCTTCATTGGGTGCATTGGCATACTGTTGTACTTTTCCATCTGGATCATGGTTTTTGTGTCTCTTCTATGGGACAATGTCTGTAATCCAGCAACCTTCTGCATCTCTGTTATTGGTGTAGTTTTCATGGCTCCTGTAATGAGCCTGAGAGCTTGATTTTGCACCTTGTCCAAAGACTGCAGATGTGAGTTAGCAGCTGATGACCATGCTGCTGAGCTAAACTCTAAGTGTGGTCTTATTACTCCATTATAAATCTTCTTTAGATTTCGTTCATTTGCTCCCCAGTTGGTACCTGCTAATTTTCTGAGTATGCCTAGTCGTCTTCGGGCCTTTCCTTCTGCATTTTCAATATGCTTATTCCATGTAAGCCTTTGGTCAAATGTCACCCCAAGATAGGTGGGGTAGCTTTCTTCCTTGATCACGGTTGTCCCTAGGTGTATGTTAGCTGATTTGTCCTTGGGGGCGAGGGAGAACAGTGTTGTGGAGGTTTTGTCTGTGTTTATTGTGATAAGCCATTTCTCTGCCCATGACACTAGCATGTCTGCTGCCCGCTGCATTCTATAATTTGCTGTGGTGACATTTTCATCAGCGCACCAGAGTACTAGGTCATCTGCATATAAGGCAGCTTTAACTCCTGCAGGGAGATCTTTCACCAGGTCATTGATGTAAACAAGGAAGAGTGTTGGGGAAATTACTCCTCCTTGAGGTACCCCCTGATGGAGCAACACTTTTCTGCTCTGCAGACCGTCAAGAGTGACTCTAGTTCTCCTGTTATGCAAGTATGACTGGATCCATTTCATCATGTTGCCTTGGATTCCACTTCTCCTAAGTTTTGCAATGAGGCCATCTTTCCACACCTTGTCAAAGGCCTGCTTGAAGTCGACCCAGATCGTTAGGACCTTTTTCTTCTCCTGGAAGGCATCTTCTATTGCTTGAGACAAGTAAGTAACTTGGTCTTCTATACTGTAGCATTCTCTAAATCCAGCTTGTTCCGGCACCAGGATCTGCTCAGACTCTAAATACCATTTCAATCTGTGGTTGACTATTCGCTCCATAGTCTTCCCAACACAGCTTGTGAGACTGATTGGCCGGTAACTTGCAGCCTCGGTCTTACATTTCCCTTTCTTTAGTATGGGTATTGTGATGGCTTCTCTCCATACTTGGGGTACCGTTCCTTTCAACCAGCTGTGGTTGAATATCTCAAGCAGTTTTGTCTTTGCTGCTGAGCTCAGATTTACTAGCATTTCGTTGCTGATTTTGTCTGGGCCGGGTGACTTTTGAAACTTAAGCTTGGAAATAGCCTTCTGTAGTTCTCCTAGTGTGATGGGTTCCCTCATTGGGGCAGGAGTATCTGTCTGTCCCATGGTTGCCAGTATTTCTTTTCTTATCTCTCTCTGATGATCTATGTTAATGGGTAAGTTGCTTTCTGAACTGTATCTTCTAGCAAACAAGTCTGCAGCTTGTTTTCCTCTGAAAAGTTTGCCACCTTCATCCAATGTGATAGTCTGCCTTGGTGAGGAACGCTCTTCATTTAGAGACTTGACTAATCTCCAAAGTTTCCTGCCGTCTTTCTCAAGGTTCAGCGATGCCGTTTTAGTTCTCCAGCTTTTCCGTTTTTCTTCTAGCTTTGTTCTCTGAAACTCTGCTACAGCCTTTTTCCATTTGTTGTGAGTTTCAAGTGAAGGCTGGGACTCTGCGTCCTTTCTAGCCCTGTCCATAGCTTCCTGACGTTCTTGGAGTGTGCTGGACCAGTATGGTATGTAGTTACGCCGGCATCCTTTGGGAATGGTTTCTTTTGCAGCTTGTAGTATGCATCTGTTGAAGTCTTTTACCACTTCATTAATGTCTCTGTTCTGTACCTTGAGGGTAGACAGCAGCGTGTTCACCTGATGCCTGAATAAACCCCAGTTGGCTTTTTTGTAGTTCCATCTTGTAATGGCTGGGCCTGTACTGAGAGTTGCACTCTGGACAGTAAGAAAGATTGGGCGATGGTCGCTTCCCCCTAGTTGGTCTCCTACTTCTCTACTAATAGATCCAGCTATATCTGGTGTGGAGAAGGCAAGATCTGGTGTTGAAGTTGTGTGCCATCCTCTGGAGTAGAAGGTAGGAGTATCTGTGGCATTATTGACTAGGATTAGGGAGTGATCATCTTGCCAAGTTTCAACCTCTTCACCTCTGTGATCCAGATGGTTATATCCCCAGCTCTGGGAGTGGCTATTAAAGTCTCCAACTGCTATAAAGTTGGTGGCTGGTACCTGTATAGAGCTGAGACTCAGGGGTTTGTTGTTCGGACAGTAATAGTTCAGGAGTTCTATTTCCATCTTGTCTACCTTTATCTGCAACAGCTGATATTCTGCTCCATCCATGAAGGTTTTCCTTTCGTGTGCAGGAATGTTATTCCTTACAAGAGTAAGTACTCCTCCTTTTCGTCTATCTTTTCTGTCGGATCTGAAGCATTGATATCCCCTTATTTTAAAGGTTTGATCTGCTTTCAAGTGAGTCTCTTGGATACAGCAAACACTGACTTGCTTCTCATACAAGATGTTTTCCAGCTCTGTCTTTTTGCTGTATCCAGCCTGCTTGCTGTTCACTCCCTCTGCATTCCAGTGCATCATGACAAGTGGCACTCTGGGTTTCTCTTTTTCTGTTTTGTTTTGGTCAGTAGTTCTCCTCCGCCGTCTGCTGACTCCACAAGACGGTCTAGAGGGTCCTCCAGTAGCTGAGGGTGGGCTCTGTCGAGGCTCAGAGCCCGGCACTGCACCTGCCTGGTGGAGCTCCACAGGGCGAGCACCAGTACGAGATTTATTTGACGGTGTACTCTCCATAGAAAAAAAAAAAAAGCGAGTTGCATGATACTGTGGTTTCCGGTGCGCCTTCTGGCCCAGTATCTATGACTTTAGCACCTGTTCAACGGGAGAGTGGGCTCATCCCTAATCTGTTTATGTTCCCAGTAGTAGACTATTCGCAAGCAGCCTGGGGGTGTCACTGCTCTGCGCGGACCTTGTTTACCGAGGCGGCGTCCGAGCTCGTATGGTGAAAATATGGTTGCATTATCTTCAAAATAGCCCTGTCTTTCCTGCCATCCTGCAACTTTGAGTTAGGGAGTTCTGAGCTCCAGTCTCTTTCCCAGGCATTTTATCCTGGCCTGGCACGCATACAGAGGACCCCACTTCTGGTTCTAAGTTAGCAGTTGGGGATAGGTGGGGTAGCACACTGTGCATTCCCCGTCATCCAGGGGGCTCTCCAACTATGCAGAGCTTGCACAATGCTGTGCTCTGGTTCTGGGCTCACCCAAGGAATCCTCACGTCCTGCACAGAGCCACTTCCAGATACCCACCACCTGCCAACCCCCCATTGTAGAAATCTCCTGCATGCGGCCATCCAGTCAAGAGCCAGTATTAAGTCTGGTGCCCAAGTGATCCCCCCAAGCTCAGTGTGCAATTCTGGGTTCTCATCATGCTGCAACACAGGGGGGATTGTGATGCTCAGCCATCTCTCTCAACTCTGCACCGATAAGTGACATCGGGGACTTAACTGTGTCTCAGTACTGGGAGGCCCCGTTTCCGGGTACACCACACACAGCCAATTGAGGCAACGGTCGCCGTGGGCGTGTCCTCAGTGGGGAAGTTGTGGAGTCTTCCTGTCCATGTTCTTGCACATCCTAACACTGCCCGCAAGACATCGGAGGTTTGGAGAGTGGCCTTCTCTGCTTTTTTGAGCCGGGGTGGGCTCCCCGGGCAAGTCTCGATGGGGATCGGGACGTGTCCACGCGCCAGTGGGCCCAGCATCGGCCGCATCTGTTGGAGGACTTGCTCTGCCAGGTTTGAGTTAGTAAATTCCAACTTTGTCATCTTCTTGGCATTGTGATGCTGGGGTGCCTGTGGATTTCCTAACGCCCCGGGTAGAAGCCAGAAGTGTACTGTGCCAGCTCTGGGGGAGATAAAGGGGGTGTTTCTGCGTCTCCTTGTGATACGTAGCCAAGGTAGGGCTCACAGTGCTCTTTCCCCGCCACCAAATTGCCTGCTGGTTACGCCGAGTTCTCCGAGGCTCTAGGCATGTGACCAAGAGTTGAAGGCAATAGGATCGTCACGTCCTGAGTCTCTGTGCCTGTACGATGGGTTCCGATCTTCAGGGAGCAGTCCACACTCGTTCCCACTCCCAGGACTTGTTCAGTATCCATCTGGCTCCTTCCCACCCACAGAGGGCGTGTACGGTGTAGTGCACCGGTTTTATTATCGAGGTTTGCTCCTCTAGATCCGTTGTGTTTAGCCTGAGGATTCGCACCCTCAGTTACCAGGACTACCTCGAGGAGGGTGTGGCTCTTCACCACGCACAACGATCTTGGGGTATGAGAGGTTTTGCTAGGCCAAGAGACTAACACCGCAATGGTCGCTCCTTTCATGAACAGAATTCACTAGGCCTAGGGTGAAGCAAGGGGGGAAACCCACTACCCACAACACCAGCACATCATACCCCCTGTCTGTAGACTTTGCCCCTAAATGATGATGATGGCCGGTATAATCCATGGCCTCAAGAATATCTTCAATCTCTAACTGGTTGCATACACAGCAACTCACTGTACATTATAATAACAGGAAAAATCCATCATAGGAACCTTATAAATGATGATGATGGCCGGTATAATCCATGGCCTCAAGAATATCTTCGAAAAAACTCTTCCCTTCAATAATCTACTCTGGTCACACTAGCGAGACAAAAACCGTCTCGAAGCCCTGCCAGATACTTAATGCCCGAGATCACAGTCTCTCAGTACAACTCAGTAAAAGTCGCTCATGCACGAACTAACTGCTTGAGATGTGAGCTCAGCTCATCCGTATCTCTCCCCCCCCCCCCCCCCCCCCCCCCCCCCCACTACTAAAAACATTAGAACAGTTTCTTTATTTTTATAAAAAATTAACACAGACTCAGTTGAGCTATGTTCCAAAATAATCGTACACAAAGTACCCAAATAAAAAATCTATCTCATCACTTTAAACGTGCTTACAAGCAAAAATCAGCCCCGTACATAATAATCCCTAACACTTAACTCCCCCTCAGAATCACGACTTAACAAGTGGTTTCTGTAGAAATTTGTTTTACATGAGGTTGCCAGCCGCCATTCACATCCTTATAGTAGTCGCCTGAGGCAGGGGTAGCCATATTATTTCTTTTTCTTACCAGTGACCCCCGGGAACTACACGGGGTATATGGGTGAATTGGCTGACATGAAGAACAGTGGGCCATGTGTTCGATCCGGCCTCCAAAAAAAATTCAGAAATGCAGTAATAAGGGTTAGGAATCCTAAACCTTCTTCTTCTTCTTCTTGCGATCGCATCTTTGATGATTACACCGTCAGACGAGTTCTCATGATGAATTCGACTGTTGTTTGAAGTTCCTCTTTAACTCCATATAGCTTTGAGTTTAGTGTTGAGTCATTGGGCCAGTATATCTTTCTTAACTGGTCATACAGAGGACAGTCCTGTAGAACATGCTCAGCAGTTTGTTCGTTTAATCCACATGTGCACAGTGGTGAAGCAGACAATCGTAGCTTGTGCATGTGTTTATTCAGTTTGTTATGCCCTGTCCTGAGTCGAAAAATAGTTATCTGTCCCTGCCGGTCGAGAGTGTGATAGTTGTCTTTGGGTTGGTTCTGTTCTCTTCTGATAGTCTGGATAGCTCTCTTTTTCTCAAAGTATGTGACTTCATTATCTTCTTGTTCACATTCTCCTCCCTTTTTTGCAAGTTTATCTGCCTTTTCATTTCCGGGTACACCACAATGAGATGGTACCCACTGAAGTATGGTTCTCTTTTTGGCAGCTACCTTGTTTAGTTCATTTCTCAGATGCGGGAGTTTACCACCCTTGAGAGCTTGCAGGACAGACAGTGCATCTGTGAGGATGACTACCTGGTGGCAGTCAGAGTTGGTGTTATAAATCATATTTGCAGCTTGCTCTAGAGCTTGAACCTCAGCTGTATAGTTGGAACAGAATTTACCAGTGGGAATGTGCCTAGTCTCATAGTGGTTGTCAGGATATGAGATAAAGATACCGGCACCTCCATTCCTAACAGCATTAGTTGCTGATCCATCTGTATAGGCATGTATCCATGATTGATCGGGATAGCTTTCTTGGATCATACTCAATGTAGCAGTTCGTTTTTGCAGATCATTATACTCACATCCATTTGTGAGACCACTGACTGATGTATAAATTTGGAGGGCACTGCTGGCCTGCTCCCATGGTACAGGGTATAGGGTGGGCTTCAGTGGTGTTGTCTTCATGGATAGGTCTTCTTGATGCTGTCTTATAAGTCTTTTCCCCCGATGCACAAAGCTGCTACGCTTTAGACGTCCCAATGCCAGATCATCTAGTCTTGCCTTCATTGGGTGCATTGGCATACTGTTGTACTTTTCCATCTGGATCATGGTTTTTGTGTCTCTTCTATGGGACAATGTCTGTAATCCAGCAACCTTCTGCATCTCTGTTATTGGTGTAGTTTTCATGGCTCCTGTAATGAGCCTGAGAGCTTGATTTTGCACCTTGTCCAAAGACTGCAGATGTGAGTTAGCAGCTGATGACCATGCTGCTGAGCTAAACTCTAAGTGTGGTCTTATTACTCCATTATAAATCTTCTTTAGATTTCGTTCATTTGCTCCCCAGTTGGTACCTGCTAATTTTCTGAGTATGCCTAGTCGTCTTCGGGCCTTTCCTTCTGCATTTTCAATATGCTTATTCCATGTAAGCCTTTGGTCAAATGTCACCCCAAGATAGGTGGGGTAGCTTTCTTCCTTGATCACGGTTGTCCCTAGGTGTATGTTAGCTGATTTGTCCTTGGGGGCAAGGGAGAACAGTGTTGTGGAGGTTTTGTCTGTGTTTATTGTGATAAGCCATTTCTCTGCCCATGACACTAGCATGTCTGCTGCCCGCTGCATTCTATAATTTGCTGTGGTGACATTTTCATCAGCGCACCAGAGTACTAGGTCATCTGCATATAAGGCAGCTTTAACTCCTGCAGGGAGATCTTTCACCAGGTCATTGATGTAAACCAGGAAGAGTGTTGGGGAAATTACTCCTCCTTGAGGTACCCCCTGATGGAGCAACACTTTTCTGCTCTGCAGACCGTCAAGAGTGACTCTAGTTCTCCTGTTATGCAAGTATGACTGGATCCATTTCATCATGTTGCCTTGGATTCCACTTCTCCTAAGTTTTGCAATGAGGCCATCTTTCCACACCTTGTCAAAGGCCTGCTTGAAGTCGACCCAGATCGTTAGGACCTTTTTCTTCTCCTGGAAGGCATCTTCTATTGCTTGAGACAAGTAAGTAACTTGGTCTTCTATACTGTAGCATTCTCTAAATCCAGCTTGTTCCGGCACCAGGATCTGCTCAGACTCTAAATACCATTTCAATCTGTGGTTGACTATTCGCTCCATAGTCTTCCCAACACAGCTTGTGAGACTGATTGGCCGGTAACTTGCAGCCTCGGTCTTACATTTCCCTTTCTTTAGTATGGGTATTGTGATGGCTTCTCTCCATACTTGGGGTACCGTTCCTTTCAACCAGCTGTGGTTGAATATCTCAAGCAGTTTTGTCTTTGCTGCTGAGCTCAGATTTACTAGCATTTCGTTGCTGATTTTGTCTGGGCCGGGTGACTTTTGAAACTTAAGCTTGGAAATAGCCTTCTGTAGTTCTCCTAGTGTGATGGGTTCCCTCATTGGGGCAGGAGTATCTGTCTGTCCCATGGTTGCCAGTATTTCTTTTCTTATCTCTCTCTGATGATCTATGTTAATGGGTAAGTTGCTTTCTGAACTGTATCTTCTAGCAAACAAGTCTGCAGCTTGTTTTCCTCTGAAAAGTTTGCCACCTTCATCCAATGTGATAGTCTGCCTAGGTGAGGAACGCTCTTCATTTAGAGACTTGACTAATCTCCAAAGTTTCCTGCCGTCTTTCTCAAGGTTCAGCGATGCCGTTTTAGTTCTCCAGCTTTTCCGTTTTTCTTCTAGCTTTGTTCTCTGAAACTCTGCTACAGCCTTTTTCCATTTGTTGTGAGTTTCAAGTGAAGGCTGAGACTCTGCGTCCTTTCTAGCCCTGTCCATAGCTTCCTGACGTTCTTGGAGTGTGCTGGACCAGTATGGTATGTAGTTACGCCGGCATCCTTTGGGAATGGTTTCTTTTGCAGCTTGTAGTATGCATCTGTTGAAGTCTTTTACCACTTCATTAATGTCTCTGTTCTGTACCTTGAGGGTAGACAGCAGCGTGTTCACCTGATGCCTGAATAAACCCCAGTTGGCTTTTTTGTAGTTCCATCTTGTAATGGCTGGGCCTGTACTGAGAGTTGCACTCTGGACAGTAAGAAAGATTGGGCGATGGTCGCTTCCCCCTAGTTGGTCTCCTACTTCTCTACTAATAGATCCAGCTATATCTGGTGTGGAGAAGGCAAGATCTGGTGTTGAAGTTGTGTGCCATCCTCTGGAGTAGAAGGTAGGAGTATCTGTGGCATTATTGACTAGGATTAGGGAGTGATCATCTTGCCAAGTTTCAACCTCTTCACCTCTGTGATCCAGATGGTTATAGCCCCAGCTCTGGGAGTGGCTATTAAAGTCTCCAACTGCTATAAAGTTGGTGGCTGGTACCTGTATAGAGCTGAGACTCAGGGGTTTGTTGTTCGGACAGTAATAGTTCAGGAGTTCTATTTCCATCTTGTCTACCTTTATCTGCAACAGCTGATATTCTGCTCCATCCATGAAGGTTTTCCTTTCGTGTGCAGGAATGTTATTCCTTACAAGAGTAAGTACTCCTCCTTTTCGTCTATCTTTTCTGTCGGATCTGAAGCATTGATATCCCCTTATTTTAAAGGTTTGATCTGCTTTCAAGTGAGTCTCTTGGATACAGCAAACACTGACTTGCTTCTCATACAAGATGTTTTCCAGCTCTGTCTTTTTGCTGTATCCAGCCTGCTTGCTGTTCACTCCCTCTGCATTCCAGTGCATCATGACAAGTGGCACTCTGGGTTTCTCTTTTTCTGTTTTGTTTTGGTCAGTAGTTCTCCTCCGCCGTCTGCTGACTCCACAAGACGGTCTAGAGGGTCCTCCAGTAGCTGAGGGTGGGCTCTGTCGAGGCTCAGAGCCCGGCACTGCACCTGCCTGGTGGAGCTCCACAGGGCGAGCACCAGTACGAGATTTATTTGACGGTGTACTCTCCATAGAAAAAAAAAGCGAGTTGCGTGATACTGTGGTTTCCGGTGCGCCTTCTGGCCCAGTATCTATGACTTTAGCACCTGTTCAACGGGAGAGTGGGCTCATCCCTAATCTGTTTATGTTCCCAGTAGTAGACTATTCGCAAGCAGCCTGGGGTTGTCACTGCTCTGCGCGGACCTTGTTTACCGAGGCGGCGTCCGAGCTCGTATGGTGAAAATATGGTTGCATTATCTTCAAAATAGCCCTGTCTTTCCCATGGCTTTTCTGCCATCCTGCAACTTTGAGTTAGGGAGTTCTGAGCTCCAGTCTCTTTCCCAGGCATTTTATCCTGGCCTGGCACGCATACAGAGGACCCCACTTCTGGTTCTAAGTTAGCAGTTGGGGATAGGTGGGGTAGCACACTGTGCATTCCCCGTCATCCAGGGGGCTCTCCAACTATGCAGAGCTTGCACAATGCTGTACTCTGGTTCTGGGCTCACCCAAGGAATCCTCACGTCCTGCACAGAGCCACTTCCAGATACCCACCACCTGCCAACCCTCCATTGTAGAAATCTCCTGCATGCAGCCATCCAGTCAAGAGCCAGTATTAAGTCTGGTGCCCAAGTGATCCCCCCAAGCTCAGTGTGCAATGCTGGGTTCTCATCATGCTGCAACACAGGGGGGATTGTGATGCTCAGCCATCTCTCTCAACTCTGCACCGATAAGTGACATCGGGGACTTAACTGTGTCTCAGTACTGGGAGGCCCCGTTTCCGGGTACACCACACACAGCCAATTGAGGCAACGGTCGCCGTGGGCGTGTCTTCAGTGGGGAAGTTGTGGAGTCTTCCTGTCCATGTTCTTGCACATCCTAACACTGCCCGCAAGACATCGGAGGTTTGGAGAGTGGCCTTCTCTGCTTTTTTGAGCCGGGGTGGGCTCCCCGGGCAAGTCTCGATGGGGATCAGGATGTGTCCACGCGCCAGTGGGCCCAGCATCGGCCGCATCTGTTGGAGGACTTGCTCTGCCAGGTTTGAGTTAGTAAATTTCAACTTTGTCATCTTCTTGGCATTGTGATGCTGGGGTGCCTGTGGATTTCCTAACGCCCCGGGTAGAAGCCAGAAGTGTACTGTGCCAGCTCTGGGGGAGATAAAGGGGGTGTTTCTGCGTCTCCTTGTGATACGTAGCCAAGGTAGGGCTCACAGTGCTCTTTCCCCGCCACCAAATTCCCTGCTGGTTACGCCGAGTTCTCCGAGGCTCTAGGCATGTGACCAAGAGTTGAAGGCAATAGGATCGTCACGTCCTGAGTCTCTGTGCCTGTACGATGGGTTCCGATCTTCAGGGAGCAGTTTACACTCATTCCCACTCCCAAGACTTGTTCAGTATCCATCTGGCTCCTTCCCACCCACAGAGGGCGTGTACGGTGTAGTGCACCGGTTTTATTATCGAGGTTTGCTCCTCTAGATCCGTTGTGTTTAGCCTGAGGATTCGCACCCTCAGTTACCAGGACTACCTCGAGGAGGGTGTGGCTCTTCACCACGCACAACGATCTTGGGGTATGAGAGGTTTTGCTAGGCCAAGAGACTAACACCGCAATGGTCGCTCCTTTCATGAACAGAATTCACTAGGCCTAGGGTGAAGCAAGGGGGGAAACCCACTACCCACAACACCAGCACATCATACCCCCTGTCTGTAGACTTTGCCCCATCCTAAACCTAACCTGGCTGAAATGAAGGACAGTAGGCCATTTTCTCTGATGTCATCCCAGTAAGTCGCCAACGTCATTAAGGTTAGGATTTGGATACCTAAACCTAACTCTAACCCCTTGTTACGGCATCTTTTAACTCTTTGACTCCACAATTATTTTCCACCATGTGCCGTAATTTTAATTCGTGATAGACTAAAAACAACGCTCAGAGAGTTGTTTTGGCATGGGTGTCATATCTGACCAATCCTCTGAGCGCTGTTCCGGAGTCAGAGTTAATTCTTGTTTAAGGCCATATCGAACAGACAGCCTAATGTCCTTCATTTCAATCCTTAACCCTAACCTTTCCTAATCCACCCGACATCGGCGACTTATTTGTATGACATAAAAAACCATAACCCACTCTTCTTCATTTAACCCGCTGAAACAATGACATGCCTCTAAATAATCTAAAACCGGTGTTCTTCGTTGCCCATACTTCTTACATTCTAGTAGGAAATGCTCTATCCAACCTGCAGAAGGCTAGAAGTCATAAGCAGTAGAAAAAACGACGAAGATAAGCGAAGAACTTGATAAATTAACGTATAAAATTAGCAGTGTTAGAATATTGTTATTTAGAATATTGTTATTTAACAAGAGACAACTGCGAATCTTTATGACCATTCGTAACTTGAAGTCCTTTAAACGAGGATTTGTTTACTAACATTACCTTTCAATTCCTTGAATTCGAGTGACTTTATCTTGCGTAAGATGTTCAAGGACCCAATTGGCCGTCCTAGTTCTTCTGTCGTATGATAATATATAATCTTCGTAAGATCGCAAATTGTCTGTACTAGGAAATCCATATTTTACTATTTGTGCAACATTTGTTACCGCTGGTTTTTCGTTGAGCGGCACAACGGGAAGGTCAAGGGTATCAGCATTTTGCGGCGGATTGCTTTTGGCATGGAGTGATGTGAACGCATTAAAGTCTTCCTTCGAATTAAATCGTTTACCGATGTAAAACCCTAAACCTGCAGCGCAGGCTCCAATAGCCGCTGTAATTCGAGTTGTTATCATGACTTTTTTTGCGTCACTCTTGGCAACCGGAAGTGCATCAAGCCGGCAAGTTATTTCCCGCTAGCCGCCGAGAGGTATAACGTTTTTTAGAAGCACCTTCCTGTGCATAATGTGTAAAGGTAGTCCCATAGCGGATAATACCGTAGGGAAGTAAAGTGTTAGAGATTTCACTATAATAGGTCCAGCGTCGAGAGATAGGATGACCAGTTCCCTTCCTCGCTGCCTTTTTATGCCCTAACTCAAATGCAGAGACTAGTAACCATTTACAGCTGGGTAGACTGCCGCGTGTCGATACCGTGAATATAACCCAGCACCTTTGCCGCGAGAGTCAGCGCTCTAACCACTTTGTCAATCGGTCGCTCATAATGTGAACGAGATAATAATACAGCATTTTCTTGTAAAATGTAAGCAGCATGAACAATTGAGAATACCATTATTTACAGGCATGCAGTTCACCCATAATTGTAGAAAAGGTGTTTAGAATAGACAGACATACAGAACTACACAATTTAGTAAAAATATAAAGCATATAACAAGAATAACAATGTACATATAATGATTAATGGGGGTATGGAGAGAAAGTGTGTGTCTAGTAAAGTTCTCGTAATACATATTGATAATGACAAATAAATGATGATTTAGGTATCATTCCAAACACCCAGGACTTTCACACCTGCTTCGCCATATGAACGCCATAATAGGAATGGGGAGGCTCCCATTTTAATACAAAGGAAAAAAATAAAAACGCACATTCGCACAATTTTACACTGTTAATTTACTATATTTACCATCATTGGAAACGAGAAATGATACCATGATCGGGTGTTGGCAACTGAAAATAGTATCTAGAGTTAAAAAGTTAGTTGCTTATCCTTTACAGGACGTGGCAATCAACCCCAGCTTTTATTGGCTGTTTGTGATTTTTCTATGCAATTTTTTTCATTCAGTAGTTTGCCATTATTTTCTGAACGGTACGGCGCTTATACCATTGTTAAAAATCCACACAAAGCGATCTGCTACCAAACCGCCTGCAGCAGGTTTCGAACCTGGTATATATGGATTATGAAACTGCGTTCATATCCATTAGGCCACAGACGCCGACATCTAGAGTTAGGGACAATATATATCCTAATTGTAACCCACCAGAAGTTGAACGGGATATTTTTCTTCATAAATAAAGAAAAGACAAATGGTTTTGAAGTTCATTCTCCCGGCCTACCGCTTTGGGCCATAGGCATATCTCCAAATTGCGACAGAAACCACCGCTGAAGGCGCTTGTGAGCGCTTGGGGGAGGCTTCCTGGAAGCAAACCAGCTGCAATTAACTATACTTCTCTACACACGAAATCAAGTGTAGTCCGACATTCTGACGATCACTGGCGTCACTATGGGAGTGCGGACCGCACCAGGTGACACCATCAGAGGAGGTGACACCAAAATGACTCTATAAAATTTTTGTGCAGTGTTTCAGCAGAAATTTATTATTGTTTTTATAAAAATATCCTTGTAGTTAGTTATAAACACAAAAACATTTTTCGTAAGCCCAGCTTACATGTACTGTATCAATATACCTACTTTTTTACTCCGAACTCTATTGTTTTCTTACCGAATTTTCACTTTAACCAAAACTATGTAAATGTAAATACATTTAGGCTGTGCGTATGATATTGTAATTTAAAGGTGTAATTTTAATTTTGCTAGTTGTTTATGTCACTACTATTGCCATTACATTCAGTGATATACGGGAATTACGATTTACGAGTAACAAACTCTTACTATCCGGCAAGCCCCGTGAAGTGGCGCGGGTTTACTACCAATTTTACGGCTCGCCAGTTCAACTGGCGCGCGACGGTAACGATAGCAAAACTAGCGCGTAAAAACGCGGTTTTAGCTCACGTATATAAACATTACTAAGGATTCTGTATGGTTTGGTACGGGAGGAGGTCCATGGGGGTGGCACCATTAGTTACCGCACTGGGTTACACCAACCCCGGTGACGCCACAGCTGTCGATCATGAATAAGCATTCACTGTATGGTCATTTTGATATATGGTAATACGCTTGCTCTCAACTAGAAATGTGCACCGCAACATTTTGTACTTCACGGCACACATAAGCGCCTTTCAAAATTCCACGGCACACTTAAGTGCCCTTCAAAATTCCATGGCATACTTAAGTGCCCTTCAGATTTCCACGGCACACTACTACAATATTTAAGTATGCATCGTAAAAATAATTACAAATTCGCTACAATCAAGAACGCTCCCTAATTTTTGTTTATTAAGTTCATTAGCTGTTTTTAAAAAAAAAACCCATTAATTTTATAGATCAGGTAAACGAAAAATAATAATAATCATTATGATCTTTACTAATGAATTCCTCTAATTGCAAAGCTTTTTGATATCAGTGAATATTCATTTTTTTTTAAATCTCCATCTCCGCTGTTTGCTTTATATTATATTATTGTTTTGTTATTTTGTTTTTCTGTTCTTTGTTAGATTCTTTGCGTTTATAATTTTGTTTCATTATATCTTTCTCGTTCTGTATTTTTACTTACTCGTTTTTACTTTTCCCCTATGGTGTTTATTTCTTTCCATCTTTCTGGGTCACTCATGTGATCTTTTATTATTATTTTTTTTAGATCTGTATTTCTTTTTTAACCTTGACCATTCTACTGGGTAATTGAAAAGTCGCTTCCTATATTAACATTTTTATTTCTTCATTCCTGTCAAAATTACATCAACCAAACTGGCAAATACTGGCCATAATAATTTGCCACGGGAAAATACTGCAATAACTTCAATTCTGCAGCTGTAACAGGGAGTTCGAGTGGCAGAAATCCGGTTTCAAACATTTGCATGAGGGAAATTAACGTGACCTATAGATTCAAATAAAAAACACCATATTCTCAATATGCCTCAATGGGAGTGTAACGGGATCATTTCCTTTCCTTCTATAGATTTATAATCAAAGGGTGATAATCCATAATACACTGAAGTAAGGATCAACAGTAGTGTTTTACGCCCCTTGAGAAAAAGTGCTGACTAAGCTGTTTTTTTGGGTGAACTCGGCTAAGTTAAGCTTGCACGGGCTATTTATATTTCGAGTGAACTGTTTTGTTCTAGAGTGTTCGGGAAATAGTTATCGTTGCAAATCCTTCTGCAAAATATAGTCGGTCAGATTTTGAAACGCGTTAAGCGTAGGTTCAGTATAGTATTTTATAAGTGATTGGCGAAATCAGAGTTATTATTGGGGATAAGTCCAAATGAGTTGGCTTGCTTCTGTGGTGACAGAAAAGTTTATAACTATCCCCCAGACGTTCGATCGCCCATATATTACAAATGACAGTTCTGTGGTCTATTCGGAGGACAAGAAAACTGTGTCACCAGTACAAGATAAATATGTGTAGTTTCAAGACAACCAGGTACGTTGAGTTTTACCAACATATGATCAACTGTTTAGTACTAGACAAGAACGATAGAAAGTAGCTAGTCCTGAGAAGTAGGAAATAAAAGACCTAGGTAAATTTTCATCCCTGGCGGTCAGGCCAGTGTCATCTAAGATATGCCAAGTTGAACAGGAAAAATATCAGAACATTTTGTAAAGACAATGTTGACATATGAAGAATTTTAGATGGCAGAAAAATATTGACAGCAGTAGTTTTTCAAGTCGTAACCATCAGAGCAAAATAGAGACAGCTAGAGCTACTGAAGCAGCATGAGTGAACGAGAGAGCAAGACATTTGTATAAATAATTGAATTTGTTGTACCAAATTGCCAACCTTAGGTGAAGTGGGCTCATCATTTCACCTTCGCCACTTTATTTTGTGTAAATAAAGTTTCACAGTTATTTGCTACTGCTGTCCGAGTGAAGTCCTTCACCAACTTGTGACATCATTCACCATTTTCGTCAGTTGTGAACTGTTGTCGTATATTGAGAGAAAGCAGAAGTTTAACACTACCATACATAAATAAGCTGCCTACTGTTAGGGTGGGAGCCGCGGTAGCACAATGGTTAGTGCACTGGCTTCCTAGCTCAGTGGTCCATGGTTCGATCCCCAGATGAGGTGGAATTTTTTTATGCCGCAAGTGGCTCCTGGGTCAACCCAGCCCCAATTGGGTATCAGAGCAACTTCTGGGAAGGTTAAGGTGGCCGGTGTGATGCTGACTACATCACCCCTAGTGTGCCGATGGTCGAGAAAATATGGGCCTAACACCATATTCCCAATATGCCTCAATGGGCGTGTAACGGGATTCTTTACTGTTAGGGTAGTGATACGAACCCTATAAGGTCAAACATAAGCCATAATAGAGAAGTAGGGAATGGTAGACACTCATCATCACCACCACCAACGGCCACAAAGCAGAAGCCATGAAAAAGGCAGCGGAAACTCGTACTGAGTACAAAGCACATGCAGAAAAACAGATGGTAATCTTAACAGATGCCCTGTCTGTAATAACAGCCCCGAAGGACCACCATATTATGGGACTGAAAGATCGGCTAAACTCACTTGAAAGCCTGGCCACATGCTTCAACAAGTGCACAGTTCAACAGATACCAGCCCACTGCAACATTCCAGGCAACGAAGAGGCAGATAAACTTGCTAAAGAAGGGGGAACGCTACAATAAAATAGTATAGGGACAACATATGAAATGGTTAAGACAATTAAAAAAAAAACCACATTCAAGCCCAAAGGGGAAAAAGAGCACCCAGGCCATACTTGTCCTTGTTGCCTATTTGTAACTGCGGCTGACGAAGGGTGAAAACAGAAACATCCCGTGTTTCCTGTCTACCGTCAATTTGTAAAACTGATTCAATACCGTTTTATTTGTTAATATGCACATTCATATAAACATTGCCAAACTGCAACAGATAGAAAATCCATAGCGACAAAATACATAGAGAAACATTATCCATGCAACACCTGGACCCATGCATGCACAGATGGATCAGCAACAAATGCAACAGAAAATGGAGGTGGGGGTGTCTTTCTGACCTTAAGCACTGGTGCAGAAAAAAGAATGTCAGTGGCGACAGGACGATTCTCCAGCAACTTCAGGGCAGAGGCCTTGAAAACTGCAGCAGAGGTTATATTGACAGAAGAAAGGGCAGAGAGACAAGTTGCTTTCTTTACTGATGCACAGTCAGTAATTGCAACGTTGAAAAGCCAAAATAATACAGACCTGGATGATCTCAGAGTAGTGCTCCACAAACTTTGTCAACGATTCAAAAAGTGTTGTGATCCAATGGATCCCATCTCATTGTAACAACACCGGCAATGAAGAGGCTGACAGAATGGCAAAAGAAGGTTCACATCTGCCTCAGCCTGATGCAAGCATAACTTTTGAGAAGGCAAAGAGTTTTATCAGAATCAGATACAAATGGAATGTAGAACATCCAGGGTACACACAGAATGATGCTTACTACCAGCTCCACAGAAGAGAACAAGTGGTAATCTTCAGACTATGCACTGGCCACAACAGATTGAGATACCATCTATTCAACAAGCTCAAGATAGGAACTACCGATCAGTGTAACTGTGGCACTGATAAAATGACTGCTGAACATCTGCTTCAAAGTTGCCCCTTATATGTGGTACAGAGAAAGTGCATATGGCCGACGCCAGCTCCTTTCATGGAAAAGCTTTACGGGGATTCAAATAGCCTCAAACTGACTACTGCTTTCTTTGAGAACATTCAAGTGGACGTCTGAGAGTGTACGAAGAAGAAGAATATAAAAAATGATGCATATCACCAGCTGTCTAGGCAAGACCAGGTCATCATTTTCTGCTTACGCATTGAAATCAACACGTTGAAGTACCGGGTACCATCTATACCACAAGGTCAGGATTGATACAACAGATCTCTGCACCTGTGGCATCAGCCCCATGACAGCTGAACATCTGCTGCAGTCCTACCCAACATACAGCAGTGAACAGAGAAGCATGAGGCAACAACACACACTTCTCTCCACAAAAAACTGTTTAGATGGAGATGTTAGGAACCTTGAGCTGACTACTGCCTTTATTAGAGTCATTAATATAGAAGTCTGAGGGCGAATGAGGATGAAGTCGAAGATATGAAAATAACGTCAAAATAAAGACAACTGCCATTTTATTACTTAACACGCAATGTACATTACCATTACAACTCAGCATGAGATCCGATCTGTTCAACACATTGTCTCATAGCGAACAGCAATATTTGCTTTCTGTTGTAACGTCAATGTTGTTGTTGTTTAATTATGACTGCTGAGCTTTTCACTCTTTTGCAGCCAATACCAAGTTAAAGACTCCTTGGTATTATCTCTACAATAGATCTAGGCTTTTCCGCCATTCTGAAATGTGCTCAGTTGAAGTCATGAGCTCCAGTTTCTCCAGCTTAGCTTGCATTTAAAGGATCGCCACATCTGGTCCCAAGCTAGGAGTAAGAAGCGTGTGACATTCTGTGCATTCCCTGCCATCCAAGGGGGCTCTCTAGCTATGCAGAGCTAAAATACTGTGCTCTGGTTCTGGGCTCTCCCAAGAAATTGTCAAGTCCTACAAAGATCCATTTCTCAGCTCCTCCTGCCTATCACTGGGTCCATTGTGAGATCCTCCTGCATGCAGCCAACCAGGTAAAAGCCAGAGTTCAGGTGACTCCTCCAAGCTTAGTGTCCAATGCTGGGTTCACAACATGTTTCACCACAGAGGGAATCCCTGAAAGTGTGTGGATGATTTCAAGAGTCAATGAGGATGTAGCTGTAATTAGCCTCACTGACAGAGGTTCACTTCCACATATGTATATTGTAGCATTGTGAATAACTGGTGGTCATAAAATGATGACTCCTGATATGCCTCCAAGCATTACATCAGTGTATTTGCCTTTCATATTTTTGTTAATTTAAAAAAAAAAAAAAAAATTTAAAAATAAAACTGAAATGCCAAAATGGCAGCTATTACTCCTTGTTTTGATGCTGTTTTATGTATATCTTAGTGGTTACCCTCCCATTGTGGAATTGCTGGAAATGAGAGAGCAGATGTTCTATCTAAAAGTGGCAGTAAAATGGAACAATCCAGCCACCCATTGCCCTATCGAGAAGCCAAAACCATCATCCACAACAAATACAAAAATCAGTGGAAGGAGGAAGGGGATATATACAACAGAGATGACCCAATCTACCAACTAAACAGACACCAAAAGACCACCATTTTCCGCCTGAGAACTGGCCACTGCAGATTACTGGGCCATCTCTATCGCCTCAGGATATCTCATACAAATGAATGTCCATGTGGAACTGGAATCCAAACTCCCAACCACATTCTCCAAAACTGTCCAACCCATGACGTCTGACCTGGCCAAAGTGTGCTGAGCTCAAGCAGAAGCTATGGGGCTGCCGCACTGACCTGGAAAAGATTGTGGACTTCTCCTGGCGACAGGCCTGTAGATTTAGCATTACAAACTGAACATAAAAGAATAATATGTATATCCTGTAGCAGCTAGTAGTGATGATATAAATATTTCAAAAATAGTGTTGTTCGTCCATCACAGGTGATGAAAACCACTCTGTTCATCCAATTATTAGGAATATGTTAGATTAGTCTATGGGTACGAAGGTGACTGATGAGCCCGATGCGGGCCTGGAAAGATCTCGGTATAGAATGGGCAGAGAATGTTTGCTTCATGTGAAGGTTTTATTACACAGTCTTTTCTAGCTTATCTCCGCTGTTCCGCTGCTGCTTTTCTGGATGATTCGCATGCTGCTGCACCTTTACGAAGAGATGTGTGCCAAGTGGTTCGGTCTTGCGCAGCAGCTTCCCATGTGTCAGGGTTTATGTCAAAGGTTTTCAATGAAGTCTTAAGCGTGTCTTTGAAGCGCTTCTTTTGGCCACCATGGGAGCATTTACCCTTCTGCATCTCACCATAAAAGAGTATTTTTGGCAGTCGATGGTCTGGCATGCGGACTACATGACCTGCCCAGCAAATCTGTGACTGCATCAGAATAGTATCGATGCTAGGGACACCAACTCTGTCAAGAACGGCAGTATTAGGGATCTTGTCTTGCCATTTGATGTTCATTATCTTTCTGAGACAGACTGTATGGAAGTGGTCAAGCTTCTTTTCGTGGCGCCTGTATACAGTCCATGTTTCATATGCATAAAGTAGCACTGGAAGCACCGCAGCTCTGTACACCTTCAGCTTTGTCTGTAGACTAATGCCACTTCGATGCCAAACGTTGGTGAATAGTCTGCCAAACGTGTTGCTGGCTTTGGAGATCCTGGTGTTCACCTCATCATCAATGACAACGTTCTGGGATAGTGTGCTACCAAGGTATGTGAATCTGTTCACAACTTTCAGTTTCTCACCATTTACCTTGATGATTGGCTCATTATAAATTGTGCCAGGAGCTGGTTGGTACATGATTTCTGTTTTCTCCATGTTGATGGTAAGCCCAAAGTTGGAACAGGCTTAGGAGAATCTATCCACGCTATTCTGCAGATCAGCCTCTGAGCCAGCATTGAGGGCACAATCGTCAGCAAACAGAAGATCTCTGATGGTGTGCGATTTGACCTTGGTTTTTGCTTGAAGTTTCCTAAGGTTAAACAATTTTCCACAAATTCAATATCTGATGTCGATTCCTATGTCCCCGTCTCTGAAAGAATCAGTCAGCATAGCAGAAAAAACGATACTGAACACAGTCGGTGCAAGTAGACACCCTTGTTTAACTCCATTTGAGACGGAAAGGCTCCGATAGCTCTCTGTTTTCCTGAACTCTAGCCTGCATTCCATCATGCAGTTGCTGCACTATTGTGATAAATTTCTTTGGGTAGCCGTATTTTGCCATGATCTTCCATAGACCCTCTCTCTACTGACCGTGTCGAACGCCTTTGTCAAGTCGATGAGAGATGCATACAGATCACAGTGTTGTTCTTGGCATTTTTCTTGTAGCTGTCTTGCAGCGAACACCATATCGGTGGTTACACGTTCTTTCCGGAATCCACACTGACTTTCAGGTAGAAGACCTTTGTCAAGATGAGCCGTAAGGCAATTCAGGATTCTGGCGAATATCTTCCCTGCGGTTGATAGTAGAGAGATGCCTCGATGATTGTTACAGTCTTGACGATTACCTTTACGTTTATACAGATGTATAATTGACGCATCTTTGAGATCGTGTGGGATGGTTTCATTCTGCCACATTTGTTGGAAGATCATGTGAAATTTCTCTATCAGAACTGTACCGCCATCTTTATAGACCTCAACAGGAATTGAATCGGAGCCGGGGCCTTTCCACTAGAAAGTTGATGAATCGCTTTTTGAGTTTCCTCCAGAGTTGGTTCGTATATCATCAAATTTTTCATTTATAGGAATTTGGGGCAGGCGGTTGATGGCTTCGTCGTTAATATATGATGGCTGGTTCAGAATATTATTAAAATGTTCGACCCAGCGTTGGAGAATTTTTTCCTTGTCTGTAATTAGTGTTTTTCCTTCTGCATTTAGGAGGAGAAATGATCCTGATGATGTTGAACCATAGACTGCTTTGAGTGCATGTTAAAAATTGTTCATGTCATGGCTGTCAACAAAGTCTTGGAGCTTATCTGCTTTATTGCTCAGCCATGAGTAATAAAGCAGATGAGTAAATAGTAAATGACTTTTCAATTACCCTGTATATTTCAAATGCCGGGGCACATTAATAACAACCGATGGAAGATGCATCTCAGAAGTGAAGAGCAGAATAGCTCAGGCAAAAACAGTATTCTATAAAATGAAGAGTATTGTATGCCATAATTCTTTGTCAACAAGTAGGGAAAGCACTAGAGGCCATAGAGATTTCGTTTTACAGAAGAATCTTAAAAATACCATGGGCAGCCAAAAAGAGTAATGAGGATGTCCTGAATGAGGCCAATGGGCAAAGGAGGCTTATTTCACAAGTTAGAAAAAAGCAATCCACTTTTTTGAGCATGTTTTGAGAAGAGGAAAGCTGGAATATATCATCATAAGAACAGGTAAGATTGAAGGAAAAAAGAGACAAAGAGAGCAAATACTGACTGTTTGACATCGTGGCATGGAAGGAGGTCAACAACAGACTTGATAAATTGTACTGGAGACAGGAAGTTGTGGAGAGACATGATCTCCTATGCCACTAGGCATGGTACTTGAAGAAGTATATTTCTTATCTTTTGTCTCTTGTTTGGGATCGCCGCTGATGAAAGGTGAATGGAGAAATGTCCTGTGTTCATGGTGTATCTTAATACTGGCTATACAACTTTAAACGCAAATTAGTCTCACTAGGAGTAGGACATTTGGCAAAAGAACAGTCTACGTTATGATAAAAAAGGTCTACGTCAGGAAAGAAAACAGCGGAAATGAGAATTATTATAATCATATAATTCAGAAAAATTGTAGGAACTACATCCGGAATCAAGTTTATAGGGAGACAGAAAATTAAGTGGTCTGGCCATCTCATGAGAATGGGGCCTGATAAATTAACACTACCCACCTACAACAGTAGAAGATCTGGTTTCAAGGCATGAGGAAGAGCAAGATAGACATCATCACAAACATCCTAACACCAACTCACAGCAGTCAGCAGACACACTTGGTTCAAACTTCATTCCCCACTACGCTTCATGGCATTAATGGAATACAAAGTAAATACCATTTCTATAAATTGGATACAAATCATGAAGGAAGATCGTTGTTTTCAATTATAAATCCAAGTCTGAAACATCGTAAGAACACAATGATAAATAGGAAAGAGAATAAAAAAGCACACAAGTGGGTAAAGTCACGTATGGCGAAAAAAAACACGTAGTAATGGAAATCACTAGACAAAATAAGTGAAGTATATGAATAATAACAGTAATATAATAGACATTTGGCCAGACAATTCCGACCGAATACCCTCACTCAAGAACTGCAAACTCAGAGCCATGAAGGTATGCACTCCACCACAGTGAGTAGACCATGAAATTGGGTTACCCTTATTCTCAGAAGAGACACTGACACCATCACCAGAACTGACATGCTATGGACCCCAGGAAGAAAAACGAAAAAGAGGCCATCAAAAGCAACTTGGTGAAGAAATGTGGAAGCAGAGAGAGACAAAGCATGAACCAGAGTTGGGGTGCCACACAAAGGATGGATGCCGTCCGAGGTTAAGGGAAGACTGGTGTTGCTGCCCTACAAAACGCCACAGTGCATAATGGTCACTAATTGCTTCATCAGTCAGCGACCAAGAACCAAAGATGAAGAAGCAATAATAATAAAATACAGAAAAGCAAATATAGGGAAATACGTACACACATAAATACATAAGCAATTAAAACGACAAAAAATGTATAATCAAGATTATATGGAGACAATAACGTTTTAAAATTTCATGTTAATATTAAAGCATTTTTAAATGACAACATTCAAGCGCTAGGATGTCATTTGTAAAAATGTGAAAAACCAAAAAATGTTAAAAATAAAAACAACTGAATGCAATGTACAACAGCTGTTTGTAAAACCAACAGAACGAGTAAATTATTTCACAAAATATTCAAATCATAGTTTTTAGAAACGTTATTTTATTTACTTCACTTCATGGACATACATTGATCAGTTGATGTTGCGCCAGCAATTTCTGCCAATGGGATCCATTTATATAATATTTCTTGAACACCTTATTGCTCGTATGTCTCAACACTGCGCGCTTTACATATTTCACATTGTATTATTTTTACAATACAAAATAACGCAGGTGGAATAACATTTTCCCGAGCAAGGAACTTCTAAAAGAAATCCTCAAAAATGTTCGAAAAAATATGCAAGACACACTACATTGTTCTCGAATCTGTGAATATACCATCTGAAAACAGTCTATTAAATTGCTTGCTCAATGCCTATCACTATGTTGAATGTTCGACAAACGTGCAAGACGGTTAATTGTATTCTCAAATTCATTTCTGTGCCATTTGAAAATAAGTCCCATTATTCTGAAATTGCTTGCCTACACAATGCCTATCTCGATGTTGAGTGTTCTAAAAATGTACAAAATGGTTAGGTGTATTCTCAAATCCGTTATTATGCCCATTTATAAACAGCACAGTATACTGAAACAGCTTGCCTGCATAATGTCTAACTCGATGTTTAGTGTTCGAAAAATTTGCAAGATGGTTAATTGTATTCCCAAATCCATGATTATACCCTTTTAAACGAACACTATACTGAAACCGCTTGCCTTGTTGATGCCAATCTCATTGTATTAGATAAGTATTGAAAACTATTAGGAGAAAGCTAATAATCCGACTGATATCTTGTGCAGCTCGACAAGGTACATTACAAAGCATGAAGCCTGGCACCTCTCCTTTTGTTGTTGCTGGTAAAACAGACTTTCTTCTCGGGGAAGAAGATGAGCCCAGAGGCATGCTCGATCTGGCAGAGAGGGGTCAGAAAATCATCCAGCTTGACTTCCTCGCCCTCTTCCGGTTTACAGTTGGGCATCATGTATGATTCCAGCTCCAGATTGCCATCGTGAGTCTCAATGATAATCACCTGTTGAGTACATGGATAAGTTTTGTGATTTAATATGTACTAAGAAAGGACTCTGGTGGAAAAGACATGACAATAAATGTGGGAAATGACAAGACTGCACTCAAAGAAACAACCCTACAAAATGTAGATTAATACATGTATCTTGGAAGTAATATAGGAAAAGTTTGGCGGACAAGACAGTGATATCTAAATAAAAATATAAAAGGCAAAAGGAGCTTTCATTGCATAGGAGAATGTTTGGAAATCAATAGAAATCAAGATCAATACAGAATCTTCAACTAAAATGTCAAGTCAGTCCTAACTGTATGGCTCAAACATGGAGAACTAAAACAACCAAGAAGGTTCAGGCTTTTATAAATGGGTGCTTGCGTAGAATTGTAGTGTTGAAGTGGTATGACAAGATCATTAATTGTAGTGTTGAAGTGGTATGACAAGATCATTAATTGTAGTGTTGAAGTGGTATGACAAGATCATTAATTGTAGTGTTGAAGTGGTATGACAAGATCATTAATTGTAGTGTTGAAGTGGTATGACAAGATCATTAATTGTAGTGTTGAAGTGGTATGACAAGATCATTAATTGTAGTGTTGGAGTGGTATGACAAGATCTCATTAATTGTAGTGTTGAAGTGGTATGACAAGATCATTAATTGTAGTGTTGAAGTGGTATGACAAGATCATTAATTTGGAACTGATGACAAAATGCCAATAGAACAAGAGATAAGCAGCTAATAAGGGATGTGAGAGCATCAAAATGAATTGGTACTGCCCATTATATATTTATAATAAAATTGGGGGAAGGAGGAACTAGCTCCAGAGAGGCCCATGTGATATGGATATATAGAATTGGGGACATCTCGTGGAAGGAGAAGAAAACAGATTACAGAAAAGCTAGGAGCGAAAGGATAAAAAATGAATTTAAATAATGTGGTCACATAAAAAAAGACATACCTTGCTGTAAACCATAATGGAAGGACGAGTTGAAAGCAATGTGCAACAGGAATACAGCGCTGCAAGTGGGAAGATATCAAGAGATGACCAGGATAGAGTCTAACAGAGTGTGTAACGTGAAGACAAGAGACAGGAGACAGAGGTACAATGCAGCCGACCTTCGATGTGGAGATGGCAGTTATCTAATCTTGTGGAAAACACAATGCGAAAGAGAAACCTTGTGATCAAAACTAATGCTATTTATATAAACACACGTGAGCTGAATGAATTGGCCAGTTCATTTTTTCTCAAGAGTCCGTGCAAGGCCAAACAAACAGAAGCCCATTTAAGACTAGCTGCCTCGGGCAAAGCATGGAGTTCAACTCAGAGTAAACAACTACTAAAAGTAAAAACGCAAAAAAACACCAAAGTTGATAAGTCACACGCTGTGCCTCAATGCACAGGCTATTGTATCCCTCATGTGATCAAATCCTTCTCTGTGATCTCAATTTTTTATGACATAGAGTAACACAGAGGTATGCACACAGCCGTCATGTTCATTATCTTTATCATAATACATAAGTTCTTTAACCCATGACCACAAAATTATTATTGTAATGAAGTGATGGCTTTGCAAATCATCAAATTCTTTATGGTTCCCTGGGAACTCTGATGAGATAATATGACACTGCTCCCCTCCAGAGGCCACTAATACAAGACTGTGTATAGAGCTGATAACCTTCTCATGTAAAATAAACTTCTATCAATTATAAAAAAAAATTATAGGTAAATAGGAGGCAGTGGCATATATAGTGTTTGGCACCATGGGCAGATCCTTCCTTTGGCATCCCTACCTCATGCAATGCACAGGAAATTATAAGTATGCTTGCAAGTAGATTTTTAAACAGTGCACACCCGTTAGTACGCCACTGATGGAAGGTACTCTTTTTAAGAGAAAGGAGTAGGACCCCTGGCCAAAAAAAAAAATCCTATCCCTTAAATATGCACGGAGGCATATCTGGAGTCATCCTTATACGACCACCAGCTACGCACAATGCTACAATATATGTACGTGGAAGTGAACCTATGCCCGTGAAGCTAATTACATCCTCACTGACTCTTTAAATCATCCACACACTTCCAGGGATTCCCCCTGTGGTGAAACTTGTTGAGAACCCAGCACTGCACACTAAGCTTGGAGAAGCCACTTGAGCCCCAGACGTAATTCTTTGGCTTTGACTTGGTTGACTGAATGCAGGAGGATCTCACTGTGGACCCAGTGATAGGCAGGGGAAGCTGAGAAGTGGCTCTGTGCAGGACGTGACAATTCCTTGGGAGAGCCCAGAACCAGAGTACAGTATTTTAGCTCTGCATAGTTGGAGAGCCCCCTTGGATGGCGGGGAATGCACAGCATGCGCCTCACACTTCCTCCTAGTTTGGGACCAGATGTGACAATCCATTAAATGCAAGCCAAGCTGGAGAAAGTGGAGTATAGAGAGATGGTCTATACTTCAACATGCAGAAGATGGGCAGGGCATAGAAGAGAATGTTTCGTTGGATAAAAGATTTCTTCACAAATCGAACCATCTTCACAACGTTCAACAGAACAACATCAGGAATAAGAACAATCCAAGAAGGCCTCCCACAAGGCTCGGCCCTAAGCTGCACCCTTTTCCTCATATACATAAATGACCTGGCAGACCACCTTGAATTACCCAGTGCCCTGTTTGCTGATGACCTAGTCGTTTTGGGCAGAAGGGAAGTCCTATTTGCAACTGCAAAAGAAACTAAACCGTGCACTGGCTGCTCTAACAACCTACTGCAGCTTGTGGAAAATGGTGATCAACACGAGTAAGACAATCTACACTATATTCACACTCAGCAACAAAAGAGTAAGAGAACTGGATTTAAAACTTGACAACAGGGACATTTTCAAGTAACTTCAGAGCAGAGGCAGAGGCTCTAAAAACTGCATCAGAAATTCTAATGACAGAAAAAAGCTCAGAGAGACTAGTAGCTATCTTCTCAGATGCATTGTCAGTGATTACAATGCTGAAAAGTCAAAGTAATGCTGAACTGGATGACTTAAGAGTAACACTTCACAGACTACGTCAGCAATACAAAAGAGTCGTGATACAGTGGATCCCTTCTCACTGCAACATCCCTGGAAATGAAGAGGCTGATAGATTGGCAAAGGAAGGGGGAAAGCTTCAACTTGACACAAACATAACTTATGAGGAGGCCAAGAGTTTTATCAAGCGCAGGTACAGGCACAAGTGGGAAGAAGAGCATCCAGGACACACAAAAAATGATCCGTATTACCAGCTCAGCAGAAGTGAACAAGTGGTAATCTTCAGACTTCGCACAGGTCATAACAGATTTAGATACCATCTATTCAACAAATTAAAGATAGGAACTACTGATCAGTGTGACTGTGGCACAAATAAAATGACTGCCGAACATCTGCTTCAAAGGTGCCCAACATATAAGGAACAGAGAAAACGCATATGGCCATCACCAGTACCATCCCTGGAGAAAATATACGGAGATAACAACAGCCTCAGGCTGACCACTGCTTTCTTTGAACTTATTCAAGTTGACATCTGAACAAAGAAGAAGAAGAAGAAAACTTGACGATACAAAGCTAGCTGGGGATACAGCTAGATACTGAACCTCAAAGCGATTGGCAAGCACTGACTGGGGAGCCAATCAGTGCACCCTACGACAACTATACTTGGGATCAGTTATGGATTACTCTCTACCCCTGCAAGCCACTGCTAGCCCAACACTTGACTGAAACTAGATCGCATACAAAACCAGGCACTCAGATTCATTTGCGGAAGCTTGCGAACTACCCCGACCAGCGCATGTGAGATTTGCGCCAATGTGGAACCCCTTGAACTAAGGAGAGAGAAATCAGTTATCCACGGCAGAAAGGTTCTTGCGAGCTGACAAGGATGACACTTGCAAAAATGTTAGCGACCACAATTCCAAGTACCGAATTAAAAAAACCTTAACTAGAAGGTACCAAGAGCTTTCAGGGAAGCACTACATACCAGAGACTAGACTGCCTACTCAAGCTGTACCTGACTTACCACCCCACATAGAACCAACTAAAAAGACCAATAATACGTACAAACCTTCTGCAACCCGCAAATAAAAGCCTCATACCTACACTGTTGAAAATACTTGCCATGGAAACCATCTGACAATATGAAGAAGATTATCCATGCTTACACAGAGGGATCAGCTTACGCCCGCTATTACTCGAGGCGAGAATCTCCGAGAATAGTATATCTAACCTGAGACTGATTTTTACGCGAGTATCTTTTTTTTCCCTGTACACTGACAGGTGTCCACTCGCCATCAGGCAGATACTCGCCGTCTTCGGAGGGTACCCATTAGAGCTGGGTCGGCTTAGGAGCTGCCAGTCCCTGGTCGATGACACTCCTTCAAATGTCTTCGCCAGGACTCGAATTAATCCAGTCCAAGTCCCGGTCAATGACACTCATTCAAATGATCTCGCCCAGGCTTGAACCTGGATCACCCGATCGCTAACGCAGTGTGGTAACCATTACGCCAGCACAGCTCCCAGGGATCAGCTTTTAAAGTAGCCATAAATGCTGGATATGGGGCCATAATCATCCAACCCAATACAGAAGAACCCATCAAAATTGCAGGCCCCTGTAGTACCTGGTCCACAAACTACGAAGCCGAAGTAGTCGCCATTCAGAAAACCCTAACTAGAATCTTTCAACTCTTTGAATCAAACAAAATAGAACCAAATGATGTATTCTCAGACTCGCAGGCTGCCCTCTTGGCAATAGAAAAGTGGAAAACCAACTCATTCAGTACTATCCAGAAGGTTCAAGAAACATGCCACAAAATTATGAACTCGTATGGAACAAATCTACACGCAATGGATATCTGGCCACTTAAACATCACACTGAATGAAGTAGCTGATAGACTAGCAAAGAAGGGAGCAAAAATTCCACAAATTGACCAACCATTGAATGTGTTAATAAAACAAATAATAAAAAACAACTGTACAAAAAATTGGCTGAACACGTGGGCACAGGCTAAATAAAACAGGCAGAAGACTTCATACACCTAACAGCCCCAAATAAGGAAGATGCTATCAACCGTATCGAATGAAGATATCAAACCAAAATTTTCAGATTGAGAGGTCACTCTACACTAAATGGCCACAGAAACAGAATGTGTTCACAACATACAGCAAAACGTAGACACTGCCCAAACCCGTTGGAGACAGTAGAACACCATCTACTACAGTGCCCTGCACTCCAGGGAATGAGACAACAGCTACCACACAACTCATCCATAGACAATACACTTTATAGCAGCCCAGAACAGCTTATACGAACTGTGCATAATGGCATCAAGGTCATCAAGAGCTGACGCTCAAAGACAGTGGATGAAAGTCAAGTCGTCAAGATAATTTATTATATCTCTGCATGAGCACATGAATGCCGTAGTGCAGGTTTTTTGCAAGGGAACAGCTGCAATGTTGGCTCCATGCTTCATAAGGAGTGAGAAGGATGCAACGTGGATGGGATGCAGGCTCTGGTCCAACTTTTTAAATTCCTGTACCAAATACTTTTTTTTGTTCTTCAAATACCATGTCTGGTAGATCATGTCTCTCCAGAACTTACTGTTAACAGTACTACTCATCACTTCTGCTGTCGACTTCTTTCCATGCCTGTATGTCAAACTGTCTGGTACCTTCTCTCTTTATTGCCATCTGCATCTTTGTCCATCAATCTTTCCTTTTGTTACGGTATACTCCAGATTTCTTCTTCTCATAACATACACAAAGAAAGTGGATTGCTTTTTTTTAACCTCAGGAATTAAGCTTCCTTAGCTCATTGACCTCTTTCAAGACATCCTCATTACTCATTTTAGCTATCCATGGTATTTTTAACATTCTTTTGTCAATCCACATCTCTAGTGCTTTTCCTACTCGTTTACTATTTGTCCATGACTCACTTTCATATGTCAGGATTGGTTCTATATAATAATTTTAAAATTACAATTGTCAAATAGTGAAAAACATATAAAGGCTTTGAAGAAATGACAAAGGGCGCAGCAAAGATGTGGAAAAAATATAATAGTAGTAACCCCCTAAACGTCAGATGCTTCTAATGTATTATTTGTCAAACCAACCCAATACTATTTAAAACATTAATTTTACGGCAGCTCCCTACAGTGCGGATGCAGATTCAGCCCCTAGGCATGTTGCATGCAGACCAATCAATGTGTGGATATGCCATGGCACTCATAAGAGCTGGCCGTTAGAGTATTTGACTCCCAGAGTAAATGGTTTGTCAAGCGCTATCTCCCCAATACTTCTACCCGCAAAAATTTAACTACTGGAATCATTAAATAAGATTTGTAAATAAACCCACAGCTGAGTTTTAGTTATTACTGACAAAACAACATCTTAATAGTTATTTCTATATTCTATCCTTAACCCTTTAGGTCCCAGTGATAATGTTATAATAAAGCAAGTATTAATATCCATTGGGTCAAATAAGGGTAATTTCATGAGCAAGTGAACGGCTTTTAAGTTTATATTTTAAAATTTGCATTCTAAAATATTCAGTCTTAGAAACCTGAGTAAAGCATAAAACGTAGCGTTCAACTGAAGAAGTTCTGGGGCCTTAATGGGGAACGGACTCATGCAAGAACCATTTCAATTGGTCAGCCTAGGGCTGGCTAAGTGTTGATTGTGTCCAATGGCAATTTTCCCCAAAAGTTCAAAATGGATCATCAAATAAGATTTTAATAAATCTAACGTGCTATAAAATAATTTCCACAATTTATTGTGTTAACAGCTGCATCCCGTTACCCAGGAAAAAATAAGTAGATGTGCGGGCAAATATCTACCTGCTTGGATGAGCCTGAGGTATTAACAACACTTACCTTAAAGAAATGAGACGGAACTGATACTTCGCCTTCCCCGAGTACATCAAATCTCATCTGTACTTTGCCATCATTTTCACTGGAACGAAGAAAATTATGCATTTATGAACAAAGCCTGTAATAATATTCAACACACTTTAGCTCTGTACTGAGTGTATGTCTTGTTTTTAGATTGTTACATGAGTGTACGGCGCATGCGTGTAAGCTGAGGATATTTTACAGAAGTTACTTTCAAAAATAGGTGCTTGCATAGAATAGGATTAAAATGGTACGACAAGATCACCAATGTGGAACTGATAGGAACCAGGCAGGTGCTGGTGGAACAAGAAGTGAGAAGACGACGCTGGTGATGGGTTAGACAAACATTGAGAAAGCTTGATAGCTTCACCAGGCAGATAGGCAAGAAAAACTCAAGGGGAAGAGAATGGACAGAAACAATAACGAAGACATCAAAAGACCTTGAGCTGATGGCAGATGACAGGTGGACTTGTGTTTGTTGATGGCCTGCCTATGTTCCTTGGGGAGCTAAAGGGTATTGACTGATCGATTGATTGAAATACCACATTAGCAGTGTTCAATGAAATGAAAAGTATTTTATGCGACAATAAAATGAAAAGTATTTTACGCAACCTTCCTATTGTCTATGGATGTACGAAATCTTGATGTGGAAGTAAGTCATGGATAATTAGTAGGCAAGCAAGAATAATGACATGGATAATTAGTAAAGCAGGAATAATGACATGGATAATTAATAGGCAAGCATGAATGTGAAGTCAGTCCTATTGTATGGCTCTGAGACATGGAGAACAACAAAGACAACAACCAAAAAGCTACAGACTTTCATAAATGGGTGCTTGCGTAGAATAGAGGGATTAAAATGGTATGACAAGGTTACCAACGTAGAACTGATGACAAGAACTAGACAAGTGCCAGTGGAACAAGAGATGAGAAGAAGACGATGGCGATGGATAGGACACACACTGAGGAAACCTGTTGATAGCATTACAAGGCAGTCCTTGTTCTGGAACCCGCAGGGCAAGAGAGGCAGAGGAAGACCAAGAAGTACATGGAGAAGAGAGTTGGAAACAGAGGTGAAAATGATGAGGAGAACATGGAAAGAACTTGAGATGATGGCACGTGACAGGAGGACTTGGCATGTGTTTGTTGAAGGCCTATGCTCCTTTGGGAGTGGAGGGTTATGAATGAATGAATGAATGACATGGACAATTCATAGACAAGCATGAATGGCATGGATAATTAGTAGATAAGTATGAATAATGACATGGATAATTAGTAGATAAGTATGAATAATGACATGGATAATGATATGGATAATTAGTAGAAAAGTATGAATAATGACATGTATAATTAGTAGATAAGTATGAATAATGACATGGATCATTAGTAGACATGTATGAATAATGACAGATAATTACTAGACAAGTAGGAAAAATGACGGATAATTGGTAGATGAGCATGAATGAGATGGATATATAGTAGACAAGCATGAATGACATGTATAATTAGTAGACAAGTATGAATAATGACACATAATTAGACAAGCAGGAATAATGACATGGACAATTGGTAGACAAGGAGGAATAATGACATGGATGATTAGTAGACAAGTATGAATAATGACACTGATAATTAGACAAGCAGGAATAATGACATAGTACACAAGCAGGAGAAATGACGGACAATTAGTAGGCAAGCATGAATAATGACATGGATAGTTAGTACTCAAGCAGGAATAATGACATGGATAATTAGTAGACAAGCATGAATAATGACATGGATATTAAGTACACAAGCAGGAATAATGACACGTGATCAAGATAATCATACCATGGCAGGAAGAGAGGGCCAGAGCAGACGTATACACTCTTGTTTTCTCGCACGAGCTTTTCTCGGATGTAGCACTGCAAATCAAACCACGGGCCGCAGCTGAATCCAGGAACCTGAAAATAAATTGGAAGACATAAATCAAGGAAATTGAGGGACTGGGAAAATGGAAGATATAAAGCAAAGACACAGAGGGACTAAGGAAAATGGAAGATATAAATCAAGGAAATAAAAGGAATGAGGACGATGGAAGATATGAAAAAAATAAGGACTTGAGAAAATGGGACAGTCAGATTCAACAAGCTAAAGGTAGGAACTACCAATCAGTGTAACTGTGGCACTGATAAAATGACTGCTGAACATCTGCTTCAAAGTTGCCCAACATATGCGGAACAGAGAAAGCGCATATGGCCGACACCAGTACCACTTGTGGAAAAGCTCTACGGAGATTCAAATATCCTCAAACTGACTACTGCCTTCTTTGAAAACATTCAAGTGGACGTCAGAATGTACGAAGCAAAAGAAGATGGATAAGTTCACTGTAATTTCAGATACTACTACTACAAGTACTATTACTACTACAAAAACTACTACAAGTACTATTACTACTACAAAAACTACTACTATTACTACAAAAGGTACTGCTAATACTACTTCCACTACAAAAACTACTATTACAAAAAAAAAACTATTACAATTACTAATGCTACAAAAGTAACTACCATTGCTACAAAATCTACTACTATTATTACTACTACAACTACTGCTGCTATTATGATTGCTATGGCATAAATTTTTCCCTGCATAAGATCAAAATTGTGCTTACATTTAAACACTGCACCAAGTTTTCAAATATATAAGTATATTTATTTATGTGTCCTAATATAACCGATGGACCTTGTGTCTTGGTTATATTAGGCAACTCAGCAAAAGCAGTGTTGCATAAAATGAAAAGTATTGTTATACAACAAATCTTTGTCACTGGAAGTGAGAAAGAGTTCATTGTTATATACAGGGCTGTGGAGTCTGGAGTCGTAGAGTCGGTCGTTGTTTAGTGGAGTCAGTCGGTAAAAAAATTGTCTGGACTCCGGCTTTTATGCCATACGACTAGTAGAAAACTGTAGTCGGAGTCGGGAGTCAACATTGTTTTTTGGCCGGCTCCACAAACCCTGGTTATATAGAGCAAATCACAAATGGAATTGCTCAATGACAGTATACAAGCACGAACATTCCTTAAGGCCACAAAGATGTGGTTTTGCAGAAGAGTGCTAAAAATATCACAATCAGCTAAAAATAGGAATGAAGATTTCCTGACAGAGGCCGGTGCATAAGATCAGGAATAAGTGCCCTTTCTTTTGGCCTGTTATGAGAAAAGGACAGCTGGAATATATTGTGACAATGGGAAGAAAATTTAAGGAAAAAGAGGACGTCAAAAGAGACGACAGTTGACAGTTCAACATCATGGCATAGAAAAAGGTCTACAACAGTATAGATAAACAGTGCTGGTAGCAGGAAGTTGTCAAAATACATAATTGCCTAAGCCCGCTGGTATATTCTTTGATTTGTCCCGTTACACTTGCTCTCAAACCTGTGTGTTATCAGGGCTCGAAAGGGAAGCAAAGAATAGTAATAATGTGCCCCACCATGCATGTTGTAAATGCCACTAAGGAGGGTTGGGCATTGGGGGGGGCCTCCAGTTACCTCATGCTGTAGAAAGTTTTAAACCACAAAATCTTCAACTAACATGGTCAGGTCAACTAAAGATAAGTCAATTCAGCCTGGAGGAATTGGTATGTATTTTGAAGGCATTTGCTCCCTGGGGAGAGCTAAAGGGTATTGAGAGAAGAGAGTTCTCTATTGAAAACATGATAGCTTTGAACCTTTCATTAACCTACTAAGATAAATTGTGGTTTAAAACCTTCTTTAATGAGATTTACTTATTTTAGTTGAATCACACTTTAATGTAGTCTGCCATCTTGTCGGTCAAGAAATGAGCAAATAAACTACGCTGTAAATAGCTGTCACCAAGTTTAATCAACTGTAAATAAAATTTTAATATAAAAACACACAAATGGAGAAATAGTTTAGCTGAATACCCTACTTATAACCAAAAGTTCGGTTGAACAGGGTAGGCTCTCTGCTGAGCTAGTGGATGAGTGGAGTCAAATGAAGCTTATCTGCTGCTGTTCCCACTCTTCGCCCATATCTTAAGAAAAAAATTTTAAACAGGGGTAGGGTTTAAGATTGTTTATGTTAAGTTTCGCCTGCGATAAAATAAACAGAGTGCTACTAAATTGTTATTCAACCGTAATTGTTTTTTTCGTCCAACACTGTCTGCGTATCTTGAATACTTACAATTGGTACGACATTGGTCATCACTTGTGTCTCAGCACAAGCTTCAGAGTCATATGGGTAGTTGGAGGGGTCCGCCATTAACCCAAGCTCGTATTCAGTGTCACAGTAGTCCCTGACGTCAGCGCGATGGTAACCATGGATACGGCAATCAGGATGGAACTTTGGCTTGTCGTTTGCATTTGAATTCTCCTCACTGAAAGTACAAAAGACATTTGTGTCAACTGAGTTCATTAGCTGAAAAAATATTTCTAGTAGAATAGGGTTCCCTAACCTTTTTTGGTTCCTGCACCTAGTGGCGTACTTAGGGGAAGGGTGCGATGGGGCTGTCCGCAACAGGTGACATCATCGGACTATTACGACTGTACTGTTTAAATAAATATTTGCAAGCATAATGCATTTTTCTTGTTGTTATGGGGGTGTGCCCATGGAAGGATCCGCCCCAGGTGACAAATACCTTAAGTACGGCTTTTCGTAAATCTTCCCGTACCCCCTATTCATTATGAAAGGAAATGAATATGGTTATTCGGCACATAACCTATTAGTATAATAAAGTTAAATGTCTATCAGAACACACAATATTCGTGAGACACTTCGTTATGTTTTTGTAAACCAACAGTTCAATTATTGACACACTTTTTGAAAGAGATACCCGTGTACAGTGGCGTACTAAGGGCCCAGCTTGCCATCGAACACTATCAGTATAATGTTAAAAAATCTATTTGTAAGATTAATATTTTTGTTCTGTTTCTTTTATGTAGGGGATGGGGTGGGTTGCTAAAGGAAGAATCCGCCCCAGGTGTTAAATAATTTAAGTACCACCCCTTCCTGCACAGCATTTTCTGCCTCCAGTTTGTTGCCAGTTTTGAATTGGATTAAGAACAGGACTCGCCAGAGGCGTCCCTCAAGTATTTGGCACCTTGGGTGGATCATACCCATGGTACGCCCCTCTCTAATAAAAAAGCACTTGCAAGTATATTTTCAACAGTAAGTACTATAATAATAGTGTCTGATGGCACCCCCTTAGTATGCCACTGGGACTCGCTGTTCTCTCTCCAATCCCCAACTGTTTTAACTCAAATACGACTCTTGTATTAATTCAGCAGAAGTATTTAGTTTTTTTACCAAATATTTCTTGTACCCCTTTGTAACAAGCCTCTCGAACCCCATTTTTAGAACCCTTGTTGAAGATACAGTAAAGCAAACACCAGGGCAAGCATGGTTGTGCTCGAGAATGACAGCTTATGTTTAACTGTTGGAGATGCCATTACTGTGAGAGAGCTTGGGGATGCTTTGGAGCAGAATTTTTCAGTTATGGACCAGCTGAATTGGTAGTCACTCTTTCTTCAAGTTACCGGGTTCCAGATTCAAAACCTGGTAGTATCAAACTCCAGTCAATCAATAAGCTGACAGACTAGCTTCAAGATCACCCATAAAGGTGCATTGGCCATGGATAAGGAAGAAATACTGAGGGCAATTTATGTTCGTATATTAGAGAATGACACTGCAATTGATGAATCATCAAGGCTAAGACTGCTGGAATTTGGCATCAAACGTAAAACCAGCAGGGATGGACGTATGAGAGGACGCATCCGCCGTGTATACAACCAGTGCACAACAGGAACAATTAGCATTCATACCCTTCGACATTTGCGGAGGGAGACTGAGCACCTATGTGTTTGCCTGGAGTACAATGAAGTCGATTCTGATTAACATTAACACTCCAGTCATTATTTTCTTTACGCTCCATACAGAGCATGGAGTCCCCACTGCAGTTGGTTCCACAGGGAGCCTGTACCAAGTCAGTCACATGCTCTTACAGTTGTGATTTCTGTGACAATTGGTTTTATATTATGAGGTTGCTACCCCCATTCACATCATCATATTATTCGCCTTGTACATTTGCCTGACGGTGCAGCAGTTCTATTCTTTTGTCTCTTTAGAGACACCCTCAGACTACATGTGGTAAGCTCCAGTCTACCCAGCTGTAAATGGGTACCTGACTCTGCTCTTGAATTACCTGTACCTCTCTTCGTGTGAACAGAAAGTGGATAATGTCGCAGTCCTCTTGATTTCTATGATTCTCAGGTATTGGATTTCTTCAATCAAATCCCTACCCTTTAGCTCCCCAAGGAGCATAGGCCTTGAATAAACACATGCTAAGTCCTCCTGCCATAAGCTCAAACTCTCTCCGGTCTTCCTCATCATTCTCACTTCTGTCTCCAGTCCTAGACGAAAAAAGGTTAACTGGCAACCCAACATTCTTTCGGCTTTCTCTGGGTTGTTTCATGCGCCTCCTTTCCACAGGACCATCTTCCGTCATGGGCGCCGCGTTGATTTATATTCTATATGTGATTTATCCATAGTGTTTGTTGAAGTTTTTTTTTAATGGGATGGGGTGTATCCAGCCCGGGACCCAAAGATGCAGCAATAGAGAATACAGTCAGCGACCCATAGCTTGACTGCTTGCATCAGGGTCAGCGAACCAGAGCTGACCAAGACCCTACTCCACCTCCACGTGGTGGTCCTGGAAACAGGCTGCATCACTGCAGTCTGGCTGAGAGAGTAGGGATTGAAGAGGGAAGGCAAACCCGGTCCCAAAAAATGCCGTGCTGAAGTCGGATGTGTCGGCCGAAAGGCGCAGATATCACAGCTCCGGCGTAAACAGACACAATGCAACCAACGTTCTTATCAGGACGAACGAGGAAGAAGAAGAAGCATCCAGCCCCATGCCCAACCCTTCTTAGTCGTATTTTACGACATGCCTGGTAGGGTACAATGTTACTATTCTTTGCTCCCCCCCTTTCGGGCCCCGGTAACACACGGGTAAATTTCTTCAATGGTTCTTACAATTATAATTCCGTGCAAATGTTATAACTTCTTTTTCTTATTTGCTCCATAGGGGGCGCCACCACAGCTAGTCCACTCGCAATAAACCAGCATTTAAAAAAATGCGCTCTTGCTGTAGTTGTTTCTGTAGTAATCTGCTTTACATGATGAGGTTGCCGTCCCCATGCACAATAACATAGTCCCTTCTTGCAACATTCATGACTAAGCAGTAGTCCTTGCTTTGTTCCCTTGGAGACCCCCTGGAACTATACAGGGCAAAGTTTACGCACAAAGAAATGTGTGGTAGAAAATAAAGTGGCGGATCATCTTATATAATGGACTTTACAAAAAAATCTTCAGGTTCGGTTCCCAGTACAGGAAATATAATTGATGGACATTTGTTCAGAACCAGTGATTATTAATGATGTCATACTCCCTCCTGATCTCCTGGGTGGTGATATTGGATGCCTAGCCTTCTCGGATAAGGAGAAAATAGGAGGTCCCGTGTGCAAGTTGCACACGTCCCTCGGCAGTTGGAAATCGTAAAGAGTAGGCCATACGGCCGCTTCCCTGGCAAAATTTAAAAATTAGGAAAAACAGTTATTTACAGAATGTGCAATTCCTGCATACACATTACAAATTTTTTTAGCTGACTGTCTACGTCTCACGTCCATACAAAAATATAGGTTGAAATTAAGAACAGCTGGAGTGCTACGGAGTTCGTGCACTGTGCTGAGATCCTACTTGTGTGATCTAAGGGAAGAGATCGGAGCACTGATGGAGTTGTCGTGTGCAATGAAGACAGTCCTTAAAACCAAACCAAAACAAACCAAACCAAATCAAAACAAATCAATATACGGCAAATATGTATACTAATTAATAATTACTATTAGTTTAAAGAGAGATGAAGGGACCGGACATAAATCCAACAACTTGGGAGGATGAAGTGCCGATCCCACCAAGTGGTGATGATCCCTACGGCACCACCTCAGACTGGGTGAAAAGAAGCTTTGACAACAAGCAGAAGAGAAAACATGAACATAACACCAGGCACACACACACACACACAAAACAGCTGAGGGCTATCACCTCAGGGGTGCATTTCCATAATCAGTTATGACTGAAGGGGCTACTATTCTATATTAATTTTTTTAACTATTTAATTTATATCATCATTATTTTCCTTCTCGCCTCCTATGGAGCATGGAGCCACCAAAGCAGCTAGCCACCTTGCAAGAAGCCTGCACAAAGCATTCACATTATCTGGCAGCGGTGGTTGTAGCAAGTTGTTTTACAGGATGAACGCCAGCCCTGTGCACAACCTCAGTCACCCTGTACGATATCACTGAGGGAGCGATTTGTGTTATATCGTAATATAAACAAATTATTGCGACATCTACCCGAATTTTTAAATGTACCTTCTCACATGCCAACAGAGACAAGTCAGAGCTTAACCTTAGGGCGCACCAAGGAAATCACTCCATAAGGTGTATGAGAAACATACGCTATGGCGTTTAACACATAACAAGGGAATTTAAGACCTTCAGACATTTCGTACAATGCGACCAATGTGATGTTATATATCAAGGCAAGAGCCCCCTTCTGACCCAATACTTTACGGGACCCACTCAGTGCTGGAGTCCCCTATAAGTATCCGGTCTACCCAGGCGGTAGTTATGCCACTGAAAAAGGTGCAGTAGAAAAAAAGGACTTGTCTGACAATAATAAAACTAATAATTATTATCTCCAAGCAAAGGACAAAAAAATTAAGAACACCGTCTTAACCTTTAGCCTTAAATACCTGGGTACAATGACTACATCAAATGGAAGCAAATACACCCTACTGATATCAAGAATTGATTATGTGAAACAAAAACAGGCTTTCATAAATTGAGACCTTTGGGACAGTGGACAAAAGGCCGCCATGTTGAACAAGTATCTATCGTTTCAAGTTGGAATTTGTTTTGGGTTTCTTTTTTTATACGTCCTCAATGTTTGTCGGATATTATTTTTGACACAGTTCAAAACAGGGTTGGTTTTATGTTAAGACTAGTTTGACAAAGCTTGAAACACGGTTGAGGTTAGGTTAAAGTTAGCTGTAGCATAAATAAGGGTAGCCATTCCGGCAACGTGTAGTTCCCGGGGGTCACATGAGAAAGAACGGGCTACTGCTACCTTAAGCATGTCGTACGCGACGAATATGAGACTGCATGAGGCTGACAACCAATTCATGTAAAACACACTGCTACAGAACCCACTGCAGCAAAAGCATGTGAATGTTTGGTGCAGGCTTCCTGCAAAGGGGATCAGCTGCTGTGGTGGCATCATGCTCTGTATGGAGCGAAAAGGGGAAACGAAGATGACTCCGGCAACATGTCTACTATTCCAAACTTCTAACTAACCATCTTATGCAATAGTTCTACGTTACTGAGCAAATGAGGGTTCTGAAATTGCGTGTCGAGTAATGTTTTTGTATGGGATTGAAAAGAAAAACGGCGGTACGCGTGTTCGATTGGGCCTTAAAAAAATTTCAGAGACGCAGTAATAAGGAGTAGGCTAAGGGTTAGGAGTCCTAAACTGTAGCCTAACCTTAATCTTAACCCTAACGACGTGGGTAACTTACTTGGATGGCATCGAAGAACATGTCCTGCTGTTCTTAATGTCAACCTATTGGACCCGAAGACGCAGACAATCAGCGAAAAAAAAAAATTGTGATGGCAAGAGATGTTTTCTGGAAGACATGTCAGCTCAAGTCTGGGACCGTTGACACGGGGGGACGCCATATTGGCTAAAAAAAAAAAAAAAAAAATGCGACGTTTCACTTCAAGTTGAAATTTTTTTAATGTTTATTTTATTTTTAAAACGGCTTCAGGGTTTGTCGGGCGTTATTTGATAAATCTCGTGACCGGGTTGCCGTTAGTTTATGGCTAGCTGTTTGACAAAGCTAGAAACATGTGGGCTGTAACGTAAATATGTAGGCCTACAGCCAGTTGCCTATGGCAACTTGGGGCAACATGGCGGACCTTGTCTACTGTTCCCGTCATCTACAAGGATTCCGAAACCTAAACTTTATTACTGGTCTTGGTATTCTTTTTTAAGGCCGCATCGAACATGGTCCACTTTTCTTCATTTCAACCAGCACGTCAGTGGTGGCTTTATATTTATTTGCAGAGTTAGTGGGCGGTAATTTTTTTTTGGATTTTTTTTTTGGGGGGGGGGGGGTTGAAACCAAGAAGAGTGGGCCATGTGTTCTATACAGCCTCAAAAAAGAATCAAGAGACGCAGTAATGTGCAGTAAGGATTAGGTTTAGGGATCATATACCTAACTCTAACGACGTGGATGACATTTGGATGGCATCGAATAATACGGTCTACTGTTCATTTCAACTTTTTAATTATTATTTGACATACGGCCATAATATTTGTAGAAAAAGCTCGAAACGGGGTCAAGGTTATGGTTAAGGTTAGCAGTAACCGGTATGTTTTGAAATACTGTAAGTGACACGGCCGACGTATCGATAGGCAGTTGGTCGACGTGTGCGCCTGTCTTCCATTTTTACCATACGTGTGTTTGCACACTTAGAATTTAGCCCGATCCGCTGTCGTCTAATGCACAAGATTTAGCACGACGACGTATGAGAGGAAGGCAGATAAGACAAAATACCACAAAAAGGAAAAGAAAATACACTGTCCCATGCTAGCCATGTTAGCACATTTGCTTAGAAATAGATGGGAAAATCAGGCAGAATCGTAGAAGGGTAGTCGTCAGCGTTGCCACTATCACTTTTGAAAAGACAAAAACCTAGATATCGGCGACGTAAGCTATTTTTGGGAGATCCGTGGGCTATTTTGGGCGAAATATAGATGGCGTTTTTCGGCTAATGGAGGAAAATAACACCTAGACGAGACCAAAAAAAAAAAAAAATAATCCTAGATATAAGTGAATCCACTTAGCAGTGGCAACGCTGGTAGTCGCTCTAGGAGCGGAGACTGAGGAACCCCTAGGAGCGGAGACTAAGGGGCGCCGACACGATGAAAGTAGATAGTCTCGTCTATATCTGTAGGAAGGACAGGGCGCAGCAGTTACTGTTTAGCCTACACCATGAGAAAAAAATTATATTGCTACGGCCTGACTCTACGAGAAAGATGGGGGGGGGGGGGAGACCCTCTGTCCCGGGCCTTACGTTACAGGGAGACCTCAACTCAGCCAAGGATGGATGATTATTAACTTTTTACCCATCTTCCCAAACAACGAGGGGTGGGGCTCCTCCCAATAAGAAGTGGCCCGGGCCTGATCTGAGCTCTTGGAAAAGCTGGTTACGACTTAGGGGTCAAGCGAAAAATAGACCAAAAACATAATGCTCACTTACTTGTAAGGGCAAACGTTGACTCTTCTGTCACAGGGGTCATCCTTGTAGAATTTGTAGTACTGCAGATGTTCGTACACCCAGTTTGGAATGCGGTTCTTAGTATCGTAGGAAATTATGAAATCCTTGTATCGCAGAGGCTTGCAGCAGGCGGTCAACTGAGGGAAGCCAACGGCTCTCTTGATCCTGTCACCAACGTACATTTGGCATTCTAGACCACTGGCCTTGACCTGTGGCAAGCATCTTTGCAAATTCAATTTGCTCAAGGAGTTCTCTTGCGATAGTGATTGCGGGAAGTCGAATTGATTCTTAACGTTAACCGCTAGGGCGCAGGCAGCGTAAGAAAGATTGCGGAACATGATGAAGGCCTTGAGATATCAAATGAAGGGGCTGGTATTGTGCCTCAGGTTTGAATCTGTATTGGGCTTTGGACTGATGTTGGACTTCTAATCTCTTTGAGTTTGCCGTGCAGTGTTGGTAGATGACGTTAGATATCTCTAGGCGACTGTCGCATGTCTGTGACGTTAAAAATTAGTGTCGGTGATGTGCTGTTTAGTGCGGTGCGATTTAGTTGTCGGCGGGAATAACAAACATAACACGTTTTGGGTGGCATCACAAGAGAACTTCAGAATCTGCAACCGGCGGTCCGCTGCAATGCATCTCCAACGTCTTCTGTCTCTTATAACTTGGGTACATAGTTTTGGGTGTATAAAACCAATCCGGACATACGGAAGTGACTCATGGACAATTAGTAAACAAGTGGGAAAAACAATAGAAGCCTCAGAGATGTTTTTTTTTTTAAATGAAGAAAAGAATATATCGTTCAACCTCTGATGGGTTATAATATGAGTATATACTGTCGCTAATTCAATATAATAATTTTGATTTCCGATATCTGAATATGGCATTATTTCTTCCCTCCAATCAGTCCAATAGCGTCCGACTGGCCGAGTGGTTACAGCACTGACCTCTCGCAGCAAAGGTGCCGGGCTAGAAACACGGTGACAGTCTACCCAGCTGTAAATGGATACCTCAGTCTGTTCTTGAGGTAGGGAAGGCAGCCAGGGAGGAAGGGAACTGGTCACCTCACCCTATCGATGCTGGACCTAGCATAGTGAAGTCTCCATCACGTCTCTTCTCTACGGCAGTATATACTATGGAAATACCTGTACTTTTTTTCTCATGTCTTTTTCCGCTGGCTAAAGTTCATGTCAAAAGTTCCACAACGGTGACCTTGTCTTATCACTTCAATTCCTCTATTCTACGCCGGCACCCATTTATGAAAGTATGTATCTTCTGGGTTGTTGTTTTTGTTGTTCTCCATGTTTCAGATCCACACAATAAGACTGACTTAACATCCTAGTTAAAGATTTATGTTACTTATATGTGTGGATAATATCTGTCTCATGTTGTTGAATGCAGTTTTTTTTTTGCGATTTCTACTTTCTCGGTAATTTCTGTTTCACATCTGCCATCCTATGTGAAGATGTGTACAAGATAGAAGAAATTTCTGACTTGTTCTAGTATCGCCCATTTATTCTTGTGTTTAAAGTTTCCTTTTAATTTGTTTTGCTAATTAAAGTAGTTGTTGTTTTTAACCGTTAGTGTGGACAACTCATTCCGTTGACTTTCTTCACGAGTTTCTATATTTTCTATTCTTTCTTCTTCGGTCTTTGACCGCTGACTGACAAAGCAATCTGTGACCATCACGGCCGGTGGCGTCTTGTAGGGCAGCAACAAACTGTTTCCATAGCGATCGGTCGGTTGCCATCCATCGTGTGCTGCCCCAGCTCTCGTTCGTGCTTAGCATCTCTGCCTCTACAGTTCTCCGCCATGTGGCCTTTGGCCGGCCTTGCTTTCCCTTTCCTTCTGGGGTCTATAGCATGGCAGTTCTGTTGACGATGTTAGGATTTCTTCTGAATGTGTGACCAACCCAATGCCAGTGTCTACCCGATATGACGGTGCGCATGTCTTTTTGATGGCTCCGAGTTAGCTGTTGATGGTGTTCGGCAGGTTGTGCGGACAGAGGACAGTTTGGTAATTTCCATTTCTGCTACTCTCCAGCATTCTGCACCGTGTATAAGTACAGAAATTACGCAGCTCTCGTATATACCAGATTGTAGTGTTTTTTTCTATACTGGGAAGATTTCCAGATGTTGTTTAGGTTGGCGAAGGCTATTCTGGTTTTATTCATTCGGTTTCTGATGTCCTTGCTTGTTCCGCCATCTGGTGTTACTAATACTATGCTTCTTAAGTGTATGAATGTGTTTGTATTTTCTTTGTACCTTATTTTTATGGGTGCAGTATTTCTTACATTGCGTGTCAGGACATCTGTCTTCTTGAGATTAGTGTTTAGTCTCACCTGTTGGCTATGTTTATTCAGTCTGTCTGTTTTTTTCCCCCTTGAATTTGTTGATGTGACTGTGCGAATAGTGCTTCTTCTTCTTTGATCCTTAGCCGCCGACCGTCAAAGTAGTCAGTGGCCATTACGCGTGGTGTTTTCTTTTAATTCGCTCTCAGCTAACAAAACTGTGTTGTTTGCATACCTAAGATACTTCATTGATCTTCCACCTATGTTTAGAACTGGTATTTTTTTCAATACCTGTGTAGTACCCTCACATGTCTAGGGAGTCAAAGAACGAATCGGAACTCTGCTCCTTAAGGAGAGGAGCCACCGTGAAATGCTATTTTCGTTATTAATCACAGGATTTCAATGAAAATGAACAGACTTAACCTACATAAATCACAGACTTAACCTACATCAATCACAGACTTAACCTACATCAATCACAGACTTAACCTACATCAATCACAGACTTAACCTACATCAATCACAGATACACATAATGAAGAGTTTGATGGTATTACATAATTGGTTGCCATGGAAACGGCGGCCATATTGGATTATAATGTTCTATTTCATTTTGCTAAGGCTTTTTTTAAAATTTATTTAGATATCAATACGAAATTTAAACACAATGTTTATCATTACGTTTTAAAACGTTTGTCAGATTGGATTTTTGATAACTTAAGTAGATCCTGAGATATAGAACTAAAATTTGTATCTAAAAAAAAAAAAAAAAAAAATTTTTTTTCAGAATTTTACAACATTATTTGCAAATCTAAATTTCCATGTTTGGGCTGTTTTGACTTAAAATGTGTTGTAGCTCCTCCCCTTAAGGCGTGTCGTAAAATGTGACTAATTTGAAAACTGTAAATAGGTCTGGCGACCTCATCACTGAAAAAAAAAAATTGCAACAAAACCACCGTTGCAAGAGTTTGTGGTGGGGCGCAGGCTTCGTGCATGGGGACCAGTTGCTGTGGTGACCCTAAGCGTCATGGGGAGCGACAAGGGAAATATTGATAATGGCGCATGACTTTTTATTAGTGGTTATAAATTGGAGCCGCGGTTGCGCAGTGGTTAGTGCACTGGCTTCCTAGCTCGGTCCTCAATGGTTCGATCCTCAGTTGATAAGTTGAGGTGGGATTTTTTAGATCGCAAACGGCTCCGGGATCGACCCAGCCTCATGAATTGGGTACCAGAGCAATTCTGGGAAGGTTAAGGCGGCCGGTGTTTTGCTGACCACATCACCTTTAGTGTGCCGATGGTCAAGAAAATATGAGCCTAATACCATATTCCGAATATGCCTCAATGGGCTTGTAACGGGATCCTTTACTTTTTTTTTGGTTATGATTGTTTCTGTGCAGATGTTAAATAAATACACAGCAAACTTAATTTTCGCTATCTCTGTTTACACAAATTCAAAATAATATCGCCACCATTAATAAAATTTATAAATTCGTGTGTTTATTTTATATTGTTTATGTTTAATGTTCGTTTTCCTACGCTTTTTTCAAAATTAAAAGAATCTAAGCAAATTCAACTTGCTTGTTGTTTAACTAGGGCTGCTGAGATTTTCGCTCTTTTGCAGCATACACCGAGTAGAAGACACCTTGGTATTATCTACACCGTAGTTCTAGGTTTTTCCTGTGGCTTTTCTGCCATTTCGAAATGTGTTGAGTTGAAGTCATGAGCTCCAGTTTCTCCAGCTCGGCTTGCACTTAAAGGATCATCACATCTGTTCTCAAGCTAGGGGGAAGAAGCGTGTGGCATACTGTGCATTCCGCGCCATCCAAGGGGTCTGTCCAAGTATGCAGTACTAAAATACTGTGCACTGGTTCTGGGCTCTCCCAAGGAATTGTCGCATCCTACATAGAGCCATTTCTCATCTCATCCTGCATCTCATGGGTCCGTTGTGAGATTCTCCTGCATGCAGCTAACAGGGTAAAAGCCAAAGAGATACGTCTGTGGCTTAAGTGACTAGTCCAAGCTAAGTGTGCAATGCTGGGTTCTCAACACGTTTGTTGTTGTTTGCGTTCGGTCTCAGCCTTATCTCTCTCTTACAATGCTGGCCGTTAGTTTTTAGAGGTAAGTACGTTGTGTCGTAGTTTACAACTGAGCTGCGATATCTGCGCCTTTCGGCCTGACACATCCGATTTTTATTTGTTTGCTTTCCTGCCATCTCACTTCTGTATGCTATACCTCATGTCCATCCAATAGTGCAGTGAGGTGGCTACACCAGTGAGCGTCATCGAAGCCGAGACGCAACTCTGCCCAGGATCTGGCAGGTCCCGTTTCCGGGAACACCACACACAGCCAATCGAGGCACCGTTCGCCGTTAAAGGCCTCAACTCGTTTCACCACAGGGGTTTGCTTAAGATGTTCTCTAGGTTGTATAGCTGACTAACCTTCTGTCTTTTAGGAGAATCTCCATATATGGCACGTGAAATGTTCGTCAGTTGAACGAACAAGGGATGTATGTTTTTATTTTATGTTGTTTATGTTTTATGTTAGTTTTCCTATGCTTTTTTTTAACTTTCGGAGCAGCGTTAGCGCAATGGTTAGTGCACTGGCTTCCTAGTTCGGTGGTCCATGGTTCGATCCCCAGTTGATGTCGGATTTGTTCTAGACCGCAAACGGCTCCGGGGTTGACCCAGCCTCATACCAGAGCAACTCTGGGACGGTAAAGGCCGATAGTCAAGAAAATATGGGCCTAACGTGTATCGGGATCCTTTCGTTTTTTAAAATTACTTTTAATTTTAATCTGCTATGCTGAAAAAGTAGTCCCATAGCAGGTACAGCGTAGGAAAGTGAGGTGCTCGAGAGAACAGCTTCAAGAGGTTGCATTGACTCTGCTAACTGAAGAAACGTCAGTTTCCTATTTATAGGTGGGTAGACTGGTACGTGGCTCTACCAGGCTTCGAACCCAGAACACGTTAACTTTGCCGCGAGAGGCAAGCGCCCTAACCACTCTGCCGGTCATTTAACAGAAGCATCCATCTAATTGTAACGCACATAATTTTTATGGATAAATTGATTAATACATGGAGAGAAGATGAGTTACAACTAACAATACATGGAGAGAATAGGAGTAAATCTAACATTACCTGGAGAGATGATGAGTTAAACCTAACAATACACGGAGAGATGAGTTACACCTAACAATACATGGAGAGATGAGGAGTTACACCTAACAATACATGGAGAGAAGATGAGTTACACCTAACAATACACGGAGAGAAGATGAGAAACACCTAACAATACATGGAGAGATGAGGAGTATAACTAACAATACATGGGGAGAAGAGGAATTACACCTAACAATACATGGAGAAAATAGGAGTAAATCTAACAATACATGGAGAGATGATGGGTTACACCTAACAATACATGGAGAGAAGATGAGTTACACCTAACAATACATGGAGAGATGAGGAGTTACACCTAACAACATATAGAGAGATGATTAGTTACACCTAACAATACATGGAGAGAAGATGAGTTACACCTAACAATACATGGAGAGATGAGGAGTTACACCTAACAACATATAGAGAGAAAATGAGTTACACCTAACAATACATGGAGAGATGATGAGTTACACCTAACAATACATGGAGAGAAGATGAGTTACACCTAACAATACATGGAGAGATGAGGAGTTACACCTAACAACATATTTAGAGATGATTAGTTACACCTAACAATACACGGAGAGAAGATGAGTTACACCTAACAATACATGGAGAGATGAGGAGTTACACCTAACAACATATAGAGAGATGATTAGTTACACCTAACAATACATGGAGAGATGATGAGTTACACCTAACAATGCATGGAGAAAAAATGAGTTACATCTAACAATACATGGAGAGATGAGGAGTTACACCTAACAATACATGGAGAGATGAGGAGTTACACCTAACATTATATAGAGAGATGATTAGTTATACCTAACAATACATGGAGAGATGATGAGTTACACCTAACAATACACGGAGAGAAGATGAGTTACACCTAACAATACATGGAGAGAAGATGAGTTACACCTAACAATACATGGAGAGAAGATGAGTTACACCTAACAATACATTGAGAGATGAAGAGTTACACCTAACAATACATGGAGAGAATAGCAGTATATCTAACAATACGTGGAGACCTAGGAATACATGGACATGTGAACAGGGAAACTTATGAATATATGGAGATGAGGAATACCTATGAATACTTGGAAAGGAAGAAGACTTATGTATACATGAAGATGAGGATTACCTATAAATACATGGAGATGAGGATTACCTATGAATACATGGAGATGAGGGAAAACTATGAATTTATGGAGATGAGGAAGAACTATGAATTTATCTAGATGAGGAAGACCTATGAATATATTGAGATTAGGAAGAACTATGAATTTATGGAGATGGGGATTACCTATGAATGCATGGAGATGAGGAAGAACTGTGAATTTATGGAGATGAGGATTACCTATTAATGCATGGAGATGAGGAAGAACTATGAATATACTGAGATGAGGAAGAACTGTGAATTTATGGAGATGAGGATTACCTATGAATGCAAGGAGATGAGGAAGACCTATGAATATACTGAGATGAGGAAGAACTATGAATACACGGAGAAGGAGAGGTAAAGACACTAATGTTGATAATCGTCATGAGAACTGTGTAGCATTTTCGATATGTTCGCGTTCTTTTGGTGCGGTACTGCTGCGTACTAGGGAGCCGCGGTAGCATAGTGGTTAGTGCACTGGCTTCCTAGCGCAGTGGTCTATGGTTCGATCCCCAGATGAGGCGGAAAAATTTTTAGGCCACAAACGGCTCCTGGGTCGACCCAGCCCCAAATGGGTACCAGAGCTACTCTGGGAAGGTTAAGGCGGCCGGCGTGATGCCGACCACATCACCCCTCGTGTGCCGACGGTCAAGATAATATGGGCCTAACACCATATTCCCAATATGCCTAAATGGGCGTGTAACGGGTTCCTTTACCTTTACCTTACTGCTGCGTACTGGTTATTTTCTCCCCTTCAACTTTTTATGAGAGAACAATTACTTATTACGATAATAAGATTGCACGTAAAAGAAACAGCCCCACTAGATTTAGAATTAAGTATATACCTTGGTAACATTATTGACAAAGTTGGTGGAACAGGTAAATACATCAAACAAATACGAAGATATAAAGAAATAACTACAGAACACTCAGGCTAATTATCATCATCATCATCAGGTGCCATCTTTACATCGAAGTTCGACGGCAATGGATCTCCAACGTCTTCTGTTTCTTGTCGTGATGGTGCACTCTGATAAAGTCTTTCTTGTCCATCTCTTGATGTTAACTTCACACTTACAGCGCTGTCTTCCTCTTGCCCGTTTGTCTTCAACCCTTCCTTCTGTTATGGTCTTCAGTAAAGTGTTATGTCTTTTTATATGGCCAAAATATTTTAGCTGTCTAATTTTGATCTTCTTCATTAATTCTGTTATCATTTCTAGGTTTTCTAGGACCTCTGTATTTGTTTTCTTCTCTTTCCATGAGAAGTGCCACATTCTTCTATATATCCACATCTCAGGGACCTCAGTTCTTTCTTCTAATTCCTTGTTCATTGTCCATGTTTCTACACCATAGAGTAATGAAGAATATACATAGCATCTGGCGATTCTCAGTTTGAATTTGTGAGTTAGTTGTTTAGATGTTAGTTTCTGTCTCATGTTGTTGAATGTAGCTTTGGCCATTCGTATTCTCTTCATGATTTCTGTTTAACATCTGCCATCTTATGTTATTATATGACCAAGATATGAGAAATTCTTGACTTGTTTCAGGATTTTCCCATTAATCTTATCTGTAATGTTGGCTTATTGCCGCTTTGCTAATTATCATAGTTTCCGTTTTCTCAATGTTAATGGGGTCACTACTGTTGTTGTTATGTTGTTGTTATTGATCCATCGGCGCTTGGGCTCTCGCCCTTCGGCCCAATGCCATGTAGTGATATCTGCATGTTTTTCTCAAGTTGTTTTGTTTCTCAGTACAAGGTGTTCCACTTATCTGGCCTCGGAGGAAGGAGCATTTTCCTAACATCATCGAGTGCTGGGCACTCAAAGAGGTGGTGGTCAACAGTTTCGTAGGGGTAGTTACATAGCTGGCACTCCGGAATGTGTTGTGGTTGGATTCTGTTCAAGTGATTGTTGAGTGGTTTATGTTGTGTTCTGGACCGAAAAAAAAAACTTTTGCGCTGATCCCTCCTTGTAAGATGGTCGATGTTGTCATTAGGACCATATGTCCGTAAACTTCTCTCCCGGTGTTTCCAATTGCTCATCTGTTCAGCCAAGTTTCTTTATTTGTTGTGCTTGCTTCACTAGATTTTGCTACTGCTGTTCACTTTCAGCTAAGAATACTCTATCATCCACATATCTGAGGTTGTTTATTGATCTTCCACTGATGTACAGTCCTGGCAGTTTGGGTATCTGTCGGAAAATGGCATATCGTACAAGGTTACTAATATAGGGTTGTACATAGGGTGAAAACATCATCATGCGAAACATACTGTTACAGAAACTATCTCTGCAAGAGCAGGTGAATATTTAGTGGAGGCGTCCTGTGGCTACAGGGGTGGCTTTATGCTCGGTAAGGGGCGCTAAGGAACATGATGATGATGATGATGTGATGATAAGCAAGGAAATCTCATCACGACAGCAGAGGGACAGGAAACAAGATGGGCAGAGCATTTCAGAGAAATTCTGAACAAGGAACCACCAGAGACACAATTGAATGTTCATGAGGTTGAAAACGATCTAGATGTTAATACAGACATTCCACGAAAAGAAGAAATCATCACAGCAATCAAAGGGTTAAAGAATGGGAAAGCTCCTGGCCATGATAACTTAAATGCAGAGCTATTTAAGACAGATCCTGAGCTAGCAGCAGAACTATTAGAACCACTATTTGCACAAGTCTGGAAAACAGGGACAACACCAACGGAGTGGAACAAAGAAATAATTGTCAAATTGCCCAAGAAGGGAGATCTTGCAGAATGCAATAATTGGAGAGGAATCACTCTTCTCTCAGCTCCCAGCAAAATATTAGGCAGGATAATTATACAGAGAATTTCAAAAGCAGTAGACCACAAACTGAGGAAAGAACAAGCAGGATTTAGAAAGAACAGAAGAAGTGTAGATCATATATTTACCCTCAGGAACATTATAGAGCAGTGCTCAGAATGGCAAAGACAGCTGTACATTAATTTCGTTGATTTTTAAAAGGCTTTTGACAGTATACATAGGGACAGTTTATGGAAAATACTGAGGGCTTATGGAATTCCAAGCTGCATAGTGTCAATCATAAAAAGCCTCTATGGCAACTTTACGTATAGCGTTGGGCAGAGCAACCTAACCTTTGAGGTGAAGACAGGAGTACGACAGGGATGCCCCTTATCAACCACTCTATTTTTAACAGTCATAGACTGGGTGATGCGCCAGACAACAGAGGAAAGTCCAAGAGGAATAAGATGGACTACATTTTCTACATTAGAAGATCTGGAATATGCAGATGACATTGCACTACTAGCACATTCACATTAACACATCCAGGAAAAAACGAATTGACTCAATAAGTATAGCCAGCAAGTGGGCTTGAACATCAGTCTAAAGAAGTCAGAGGCCAGGACGCTCAATGTGAGCAACCCTGAGCCCATATCAGTAAGGAATCAGCAACTGGAGCAGACAGACACCTTCACATACCTAGGATGCATAGTAACACCAGACGGCGGAGCAAGCAAAGACATCAACAACAGAATGAACAAAGCAAGAACAGCCTTTTTAAGTCTAAACAACATCTGGAAGTCCTCTCAGAACAGCACAAACACAAAATTAAGATTATATCAGAGCTGTGTGCTTTCTGTGCTTCTCTATGGTGCGGAATGATAGAGAGTTACAGAGAAGGAAATGTCAAAATTGTCATCTTTTCACACAACATGTCTAAGAAAAATTCACCGAATCTTTTGGCCGAATACCATCACCAACCAAGGTCTGCTTACTCGGAGCAAGCAAGAGGACATGCACACCATCATAGCTGGCAGACGCTGGAGCTGGGTTGGCCATGTCCTCAGAAGAGACCCCGATGCCATCACAAGAACAGCTATGCTATGGATCCCTGAAGGAAAACGAAAGAGAGGCAGATCAAAAAAGAACTTGGCGGAGGACTGTGGAGGCTGAGATCCAAAGAATGAACCAGAGTTGGTGCACTGTACGAAGTGTGGTAAAGTGGGATGTTATAAATATTTATAGGGGACTTAGTGTACTGACTGAGATCAGCTGTGAAGGTATCTGTATCTAATAAGTGTGGTGTATTACAGATAATCTTACTTGCTACCACATTTATACCTCAGTCAGGCTTATTCTGGAATATTGTGATGACTACGTTGAATGTCTAGGGTTATGATAATGATGAAGTGTATGTTCACAACAACCAACCAACAGATAAACAATTTAATTTAATTCACAATACTTTACAACACTGTGACACTCACATACATAGAACACTCTATAAGACTATCTTAATAACTCACATGTAACTTTTAAAAATATGTATTAATTCCTGTCAATCATAGATATCCTGATTCAACTACAAAGTGACTCAGGAATCACAATCAAATGTAATCATAAGTTGTATGTACACAATTTATAGATAGGATCTTTGTATTGACATATATTATTATTGCACTATGTGTGTAAGTTGTGCTGTAGTACTATGAGGTAATACTGGCTTGTCAAGCTAAGTTGTTGTTTGTCATCATGACTTCAAGTGTTTGTTTCTGGTGGAAATAATATTGGTAAGGTTCACAGTGTCTTTTGATTTGAAACAAATAAATGTCCCTCTTGAATTAAGGTAAAATCACTTTTAGAGGGGGGTTATACACAAGATTGAGCTGCTCTGGCCACGAATCTTAACTTCTGTGTGGGCGGCAGGAAACAGTCTCCACTGCTCGCTTGCTTCACCGTTTCCTTGAGAAACAACCCTGGTTGATATCTGGACCAAGGAGTATGCTACCAGCCTCTGGATTCAGCAAAACTCAGACCAGGTGCTGCTTCAATACGTTAGGACCTCGGTCCCTGAAACAAGAAGGTTGTACCTCCTATTTCAGAACTAATTTATAATCTATTTCCACACTGAAGCACAATACATAACAAACACCGAGTTCAGCGCGGTAGGCCAACTGTTAGCTTCTCATGTAACACATTCACCAGTATTCCTCTCCCTAATGGTTACAACGCCTCTGCAATTTCAGCATTATTTCCTTATATTCAATAAGATAGGTGTCATAGTACTATTTGGCAATCCCATATAGGCCTATTCTTCCCAGTACAGCACAAACACCAAATTAAGACTGTATGAGAGCTGCGTACTTTCTGTGCTTCTCTATGGTGCGGAATGTTGGAGAGTAACAGAGAAGGAAATGTCGAAACTGTCCTCCTTCCACACAATCTGCCTAAGGAAAATTCTCCGAATCTTTTGGCCAAACACCATCAGCAACCAAGAACTACTTATTCGGAGTAACCAGGAGGACATGCACACCATCATAGCTGGCAGACGCTGGAGTTGGGTTGGCCATGTCCTCAGAAGGGACCCTGATACCATCGCAAGAACAGCTATGCTATGGACCCCCGAGGGAAAGCGAAAGAGAGGCCGACCAAAAACAACTTGGCGGAGAACTGTGGAAGCTGAGATGCAAAGAATGAACCACAGTTGGGGCACTGTACGAAGGATGGCCGCCGACCGAGCAAAGTGGAATCAATTTGTTGCTGCCCTACAAGACGCCACCAGGCGTGATGGCCGCTGACTGCTTTGACGGTTGGCGGTTATGGATCAAAGAAGAAGAAGAAGATATAGGCCTATGCAGTTATACTCCTCTCCGACAAGTTTTGTTCCTGGTGGAGCAATATTTAGGCTTTTCCTCATGGTTGCTATTGAACTACACACAGACAGACATAATTTACCAATTCACATTCAATTTTTCATCTAAAAGATATCAAATATGTCAAGCTTACCACAATTCATGAAATATTAAACAAATACGTTGACTGGCGATGAATTATGGCACAATTCCGATCTGCCTCTGTCCCAGGCTTTCATTAGAAAAATATGAGCTGGATCTCAACGCACTTGCTTCTCAGTAAGTTTATTTTCAAAATGTGGCACTGAACAGACGCTCCTAATTGACTATATTAAATGGTCTAGCCAATAAGACCATGTTTACAAAAGTATTTGAAAAAAAGTACCCTTCCTACCGTTTCCCGTAACAACCAAAAATAGTATTTGCAATCGACTAATCATGTTTAGGCTTACATATTCTTCTAGCCAATCAAATCGGATTTAACTTGTTGGCCTTTTTCCCGTAAAATAGTGGTTTTAAAACATGCCACTGAGCAAATATGGTCTGGTGCTGTCAGACAACCTCACTATTTTATTTTGGCTATAATTTGTTAATTCCTAGACTATTTGCTTAACACCTAACATATTCTTTGTCAGCAAGTCCTAAGGCACCCAAATATATAAGTTTTAATGGAGCTAAGTGGCTGCGTTCAAAATATGTATTTTCTTCTAGGATAGTCGTGCTGTTACCACCTCCTCACTTCCAAACTACGGGGTGTCTTCTGTACTGTCAGGATTTCAGACGTAAAACAGTAGAATGTCATGTTTCCTAATAAGCATTAAACATGTTTTTTTAAAACCTAACCGTGTATTGGTAGTGTTTTTTGTCACTGTTTATTTGAAAAAAAGTTAGTGCTTCATGCCTTACGCGTGGGATTGACGTTACTATTAATCGCGAGACGGTGGTAGTATTGCCCGTGTTCCTCCGTTCATCTCTCTCTCTCTTCTAAGTCCGTCTGTCTTTTCATTACGCAGTGTATATAATGACATTAATGCTAGTATTTTATCTAGGTCATTAAGCAGTGTGCGTATCTCAAGGTTTTCTAAGAAACACAGTACCGGTTTTATTTTTTTTTTGGAAACGCGTGTATGCTGCTGTAGGCTTTACTATTAAACGTGAAAGCGTTACAATTATGCAGACGAAGTAGAAAAAGGGGGATTTTTGTAAGCCATTGTGACAGCGCTGGTCTTTTACCATTCTTCTTTCCTTTTATTGAATTAATTCGTTAGGCTTTACCTTTACTTTTTAATTTAGATATGTGGATTTAGAATGTTTCACGACAAATTCTCCCCACTTAAAACAGACGTTATATGTCAGTCTATAATTCTATATACACATAGAGAAATTTATTATTATTCCTGGGGCTTACGGTGATTCTCATCACACGGATGGCGGCTTAGAAAATCCGCATCACCGGTTCGCTAATTTTATTTTTATCATGGATTAATGCAGGTGGGTCAATTCAAAGTAGGCACGACTCAAGAAATCTGCCCCAGACCTCTGCAATCCAAGAACCCATTTCAGATATGTTACTGTACAGCTGCAAGTGTTACGGCTTGTCTTACTACTGCTTAGCAATCAATATTCACCATTTTTTTTTGAGTCTGCTCAACGACATGTCCAGAGAAGATTAGATGTTCCTCAAATTATACGTTATGAGGAGTTGATCTATATGGTGATATCTGAGTTGTGTAGTGGATCCAATAATTTTCTCATCAGCCTTAATAAACACTCGGACTATCCTCAATTCAAAAGGCAACAAGGGAGACACTCTGCTCCTCCGAAATGTTCCCAGCCAACAATTTGTCTGATCTCAGGCTTTACTGGAATCTGATAGTATCCTTTACTCAGATCCACTTTTGAGAAATATTTAGCTTTATTTAGCCTGGCAAACAACTGATTTGTATCCGGCAATGGATCCACCTGACCTTCTGTGATAGCATTCAGTCTCCTGTAATCTATACAGAGTCTATGTTCTCCAGAGGGTTTCCTTAAGAGCACCACATTGGAACTATACGAAGATTCACTGTGTGAAATTATTCCTTCCTTCAACAGATAGTCTATCTCTTCCTTCAAGGCTTTCTCCTTAGCAAAAGGAATCGAATAGGCTTTCATACAGACAGGTGTGGGGTCTATCAGTTTCATATCATATTCCAATAAGTTTGTATGCCCCGGACGGTCCGTTAGCACCTCTGTATGATCATCTAAAACCTGTTGCACTCTCTTCTTCTGATCTTTCGTTAAGTGTGTACTGATTTTCACCTGTGCAGCTGTCTCACAGGGGTGTAATGGATATTCAAATGATGAAAGTGGTTCCTTTTTCATCTCCATTGCAATGGACAAGGTCAACAAGTGTGTCTCTTCCTGATTTTCTCTTTCCAAATATTTCTTCAGGAGATTCACATGATAGATTTTTTCTTTCCCCTTCTTATCTATCTTATAATTGGTTCTAGACACCTTCTCTAGAACTGTATATGTACCTTGCCATCCAATTTGTAACTTATTCTGACTACCGGGTAGAAGAAGCAGTACCTTCTCTCCCACTGCCAATCTCTGTCTTTAGCATTCTTGTCTATTTTTCCATGCACTGGTAGGGTCTCTTCCACTAGAAGCACTGTAGTGATGATTTTTCTTTCCAGAATCATCCTGCACAAAACGACCGCTACCAATTTTTCTCGTGGGGCTCTCTCCCCACTTAGAATTCTTGATGAGAGATTTTCTCTCTACATCTTCTTCCTCCAGTTTACATAAGTCCGATTGAGGGATTTTCGGCTTATCCTGGGGTAAGACATCTTTTTGCACTCGCTGCATAGTGGCCATTGTAAAACAGTCAATCGAAGATTGTCCGTGAAAAGGGGCTTATCATTCCACTTGGTCCACTTTATTTAATTTATTTTTCTGTTCAGTGTCAGGCCTGCGTTTGCCCCGTGGCGTGTCCAGGTTCTGATCAATATTCCCATTTGTGGGTGTTCCCTCATGTGCTATGCCACATCTCTCTACAAAATTTTCAATGTCCCACCTTGCCTTGGGCCAATAATAATTTTGAGCCACCTTTTGAATGATGGTACCTATTTTCTCATGGTCCCCATCTTGTTTCACATGTAAGCTCCTTATTAATTCTGCCCTATATCTTTTTGGAAGTACCAGCTGTCCCTGACCTTTGGATCTAGTCCCAGTCTTCCGGTATATCAGGTGGTTCTTCATGTAGAAGTCTCCTTTTCCTGGAGGTGTGTGACCATTGGACAATTTTTTAAAACAAGGCTTGAGGATCTTATCCCCAGCCTGTGCCTTCCTCAATTCTTCTGGAGTGGTATTTAACATAATATCCTCCTCTTTTCTTGAGGTCGATCTGACCTGAAGGGTGGCCATTACTATAGGATTCCTTCTGCAACGGTCAATGTCATGATTGTTCATCTGACAATTCTTACACCACCTCCTTTTTTGGTTGAAAGATTTTCTTTCATCAAGTTTCCTTTCATCGAATTGTGGGGTTTTATTTTTATTGTCATACCGTGGCCTATCAAACTGGTTATTACCTTTGTTCTGATCTCTAGGATCAAATGTATTAAAGTTCTGTGGTGCCTTAAAATTATCTACCTGTTTCTTTTTATTACTTGTTACCTCTGCCTGAGCTGCTTGATACCTTTCAGCGACATTCAGTAACTCACCCAGTCTCTCTGCACCTTGTTCCATGAGAAACTTTCTCAGGTCTGGAGCCATGGACTCTCTTAGTTGTTCTATAAGGATCATTTCCTTAAGATCTTGGGTTTTCCCCAGAGAAGTCCATTTCTCCAAGTATGTCTCTAACCGTGCAGAGAACTGGTGATAGGTTTCACCTGACAGTAGTTTAGCATTCCTAATTTTTTTTCTATAAAATTCACCATTCTTTTCATATCTTAACAAAAGAGCCTGCTTTAGCATGTCATAATTTTCTTGATCACCTCTGCTCATTTTGGCAAAAACTTCATAAGCTGTACCACGAAGCCCTTGTGATAACTTTAAGCTCCACCTTTCTCTCTCTAACCCATACGTGGTAGCTAACAGTTCATATCTATTTAGATAGCTCTCGATATCATCTTCTTTCTCAACAAAATGATCTAAATGAAAGTTCATAGCTGAGGTTGAGGCTCCCTGACTAGCAATGGCATCAGAGGTAAAGGGACTGGCACCATTTTCAGGAGCATGGCCTTGAAATTCCAACTCCCTTAGTCGTAACTCGTGCTCCCTTTGTAATCTCTTCTCCTCCTTTTCTGCTTCCCTTTCTGCAGCCTGTCTCCTTTCTTCTCTTTCTGCAGCTAATCTCTTTTCTTCTCTTTCTGCCTCCAATGCCTTAGCCTCAGCCTCAATCTGCAACCTCTTAATTTCTTTTTCAGCCTCTATTCTCTTATTTTCGGCCAATCTATCAGATTCTAATTTTCTTTCAGCCTCTTTTTCTAATCTTTTTTCTTCACGTTCAATAAATTTGTCACATTCAGTAGTGACATAAGCAATCATAACTTGCCCGTCCATTCCTAACTCTTTAGCAGCCTGCACAGCAGCAGATCGAAATTTTGCTAGGTCCGCCATTTTCTAACAGGCAAATTTATACAATGTCTAACTTAAACAAGTCAATCTATAAATAATTATCTAAGGACAACCACAGGCACTGAGAGCTCAACCTTATTTTTCCACCCAAGAATACCTTTTTAATTTTTATAATTTCCCGAAGTGAATTACTCCCAATATATATGCTAGGGGAGGGTTCAAAATCCCGGACAGGACCCCAATATATGTGGTAAAGTGGGATGTTATAAATATTTATAGGGGACTTAGTGTACTGACTGAGATCAGCTGTGAAGGTATCTGTATCTAATAAGTGTGGTGTATTACAGATAACCTTACTTGCTACCACATTTATACCTCAGTCAGGCTTATTCTGGAATATTGTGATGACTACGTTGAATGTCTAGGGTTATGATAATGATGAAGTGTATGTTCACAACAACCAACCAACAGATAAACAATTTAATTTAATTCACAATACTTTACAACACTGTGACACTCACATACATAGAACACTCTATAAGACTATCTTAATAACTCACGTGTAACTTTTAAAAATATGTATTAATTCCTGTCAATAATAGATATCCTGATTCAACTACAAAGTGACTCAGGAATCACAATCAAATGTAATCATAAGTTGTATGTACACAATTTATAGATAGGATCTTTGTATTGACATATATTATTATTGCACTATGTGTGTAAGTTGTGCTGTAGTACTATGAGGTAATACTGGCTTGTCAAGCTAAGTTGTTGTTTGTCATCATGACTTCAAGTGTTTGTTTCTGGTGGAAATAATATTGGTAAGGTTCACAGTTTCTTTTGATTTGAAACAAATAAATGTCCCTCTTGAATTAAGGTAAAGTCACTTTTAGAGGGGGTTATACACAAGATTGAGCTGCTCTGGCCACGAATCTTAACTTCTGTGTGGGCGGCAGGAAACAGTCTCCACTGCTCGCTTGCTTCACCGTTTCCTTGAGAAACAACCCTGGTTGATATCTGGACCAAGGAGTATGCTACCAGCCTCTGGATTCAGCAAAACTCAGACCAGGTGCTGCTTCAATACGTTAGGACCTCGGTCCCTGAAACAAGAAGGTTGTACCTCCTATTTCAGAACTAATTTATAATCTATTTCCACACTGAAGCACAATACATAACAAACACCGAGTTCAGCGCGGTAGGCCAACTGTTAGCTTCTCATGTAACACATTCACCAGTATTCCTCTCCCTAATGGTTACAACGCCTCTGCAATTTCAGCATTATTTCCTTATATTCAATAAGATAGGTGTCATAGTACTATTTGGCAATCCCATATAGGCCTATGCAGTTATACTCCTCTCCGACAAGTTTTGTTCCTGGTGGAGCAATATCTAGGCTTTGCCTCATGGTTGCTACTGAACTACACACAGACAGACATAATTTATCAATTCACATTCAATTTTTCATCTAAAAGATATCAAATATGTCAAGCTTACCACAATTCATGAAATATTAAACAAATACGTTGACTGGCGATGAATTATGGCACAATTCCGATCTGCCTCTGTCCCAGGCTTTCATTAGAAAAATATGAGCTGGATCTCAACGCACTTGCTTCTCAGTAAGTTTATTTTCAAAATGTGGCACTGAACAGACGCTCCTAATTGACTATATTAAATGGTCTAGCCAATAAGACCATGTTTACAAAAGTATTTGAAAAAAGTACCCTTCCTACCGTTTCCCGTAACAACCAAAAATAGTATTTGCAATCGACTAATCATGTTTAGGCTTACATATTCTTCTAGCCAATCAAATCGGATTTAACTTGTTGGCCTATTTCCCGTAAAATAGTGGTTTTAAAACATGCCACTGAGCAAATATGGTCTGGTGCTGTCAGACAACCTCACTATTTTATTTTGGCTATAATTTGTTAATTCCTAGACTATTTGCTTAACACCTAACATATTCTTTGTCAGCAAGTCCTAAGGCACCCAAATATATAAGTTTTAATGGAGCTAAGTGGCTGCGTTAAAAATATGTATTTTCTTCTAGGATAGTAGTGCTGTTACCACCTCCTCACTTCCAAACTATGGGGTGTCTTCTGTACTGTCAGGATTTCAGACGTAAAACAGTAGAATGTCATGTTTCCTAATAAGCATTAAACATGTTTTTTAAAACCTAACCGTGTATTGGTAGTGTTTTTTGTCACTGTTTATTTGAAAAAAAGTTAGTGCTTCATGCCTTACGCGTGGGATTGGCGTTACTATTAATCGCGAGACTGTGGTAGTATTGCCTGTGTTCCTCCGTTCATCTCTCTCTCTCTCTTCTAAGTCCGTCTGTCTTTTCATTACGCAGTGTATATAATGACATTAATGCTAGTATTTTATCTAGGTCATTAAGCAGTGTGCGTATCTCAAGGTTTTCTAAGAAACACAGTACCGGTTTTATTTTTTTTTTGAAACGCGTGTATGCTGCTGTAGGCTTTACTATCAAACGTGAAAGCGTTACAATTATGCAGACGAAGTAGAAAAAGGGGGATTTTTGTAAGCCATTGTGACAGCACTGGTCTTTTACCATTCTTCTTTCCTTTTATTGAATTAATTCGTTAGGCTTTACCTTTACTTTTTAATTTAGATATGTGGATTTAGAATGTTTCACGACACGAAGGATGGCCACAAACCGAGCAAAGTGGAATCAATTTGTTGTTGCCCTACAAGACGCCACTAGGCGTGATGGCCACTGACTGCTTTGATGGTCGGCGGCTAAAGATCAAAGAAGAAGAAGATAGGGTGAAAACATCATCATACGAAACATACTGCTACAGAAACCATCTCTGCAAGAGCAGGTGAATATTTAGTGGAGGCGTCCTGTGGCTACAGGGGTGGCTTTATGCTCGGTAAGGGGCGCTATGGAACATGATGATGATGATGTGAACACAAAAGACATGAGGGGTTTTCATTACACTGAGAAATATCAATATATATAAAATCCCAGCTTTTTCTGTCACTAACGCTAAGGGATGCAGCTGTGGTTGAAAGTTAGACATTAATTGTATTTTTTTTTCTTATATGTACTCTCCCGAAAATACTCTCTCGACAAAGAAAACTGCGCAAATGACGGTGTGTACAAAAATATTTATAGAATGTGTGATCCCGTGTACACACATTGGGATCCTCGCTGCTGCTACGTAGTTCGTGTACTGTGGGTTTTAAAAAATACTTTTGAATATGTGAAATTACCGTTAGGTATTGGTGCTTTTGAATTTAATTCCCGTCTTATGACGGGCTTTTACACTAGTAGTGAAATAGAAAAGAAATATAGTCCAACATAACAAGAAGAATCTACAGCTCAGTTTGGTTTGGTTTGGTTTTTAGGACCATATAAGTGGTTACCCTCCCATTGTGGAATTGCTGGAAATGAGAGAGCAGATGCTCTATCTAGAAGTGGCAATAAAATGGAACAATTCAGCCACCCATTGCCCTATCGAGAGGCGAAAACCATCATCCACAATATGTATAAAAATTAGTGGAAGGAGGAAGATGATATATACAACAGAGATGACTCAATCCACCAACTAAACAGACACCAACAGACCAACATTTTCCGCATGAGAACTGGCCACTGCAGAATACTTGGCCATCTCTATCGTCTCAGGATATCTCATACAAATGAATGTCCATGTGAAACTGGAATGCAGACTTCCGAACACATTCTACAAAACTGCCCAACCTGTGATGACCCACGACGTCTGACCTGGCAAAGGGGGCTAAGCTCAAGCAGAATCTATGAGGCTACCGCGCTGACCTGGAAAAGACTCTGGACTTCGACATGGCGACAGGCCTACATATTTAGCATGACTACAACTGAACGCAGAAGAAGAAGAAGAAGAAGAAGAAGAAGAAGAAGAAGAAGAAGAAGAAGAAGAAGGACCATATTCATTGCGCACGGACAACTCCATCAGTGCTCCGATCTCCTCCCTTAGATCACACAAGGAGAATTTCAGCACAGTGCACGAACTCCGTAGCACCGGCAAGGATCCCAGTGTATGTATACAGGAATCCAACACTATAAATATTTTTGTGGTGGGTAGGTTTCAAAATTTTAAAATTTTGCCAGGTCAGATGCCGTATGTCCTACTCATTACGATTTCCAACTGCCGTGGGATTTTTAACGTGCGCAACTTTCACACGTGACCTCTTCTTTTTTTCGCCCTTATCCGTAAAGGCTAGGCATCAGTATCCATGAGATCGGGGGGAGGGGGGGGGGGAGTATGACATCATTTGGAACCACAGGTTCTGATAAAAAAATTATATAAATTATATTCCCTGTACTGGGAGTGAACCATAACCCAAATATAATATGAAAATCCAATTGTATGACTCCTAACATGGAAAACAACAAAGACTACAACAAATTACAGACTTTCATAAATGGGTGAGTGATTTTGCCGACGCCTTTGTTCTTCTGCCTCCTAATCGTAACCAGATGCAAGACACAATGAAAATGTTTGATGAGAGGTCGTAGTAAGTGGGTCTGGCAGTACACAGGAAAAAGGTAATGAGAATAAATGCTGGACATTTTTAACTAGGTTGTACTTGAAGAAACAATCATATAAGATGTAGAGTCATACATGTATATTGACAGAAATATAGATAAAGCTGGAGGGGCAGACAGTGGTATCAAAATAAGCATTCACAAATCAAGAGAAGCCTTTATTCCCTTGAAAAATATATGGAGATCAACAGAAATAAAGGCCAACCCTAATACATAAATCTTCAAATGAAACGCCAAGCCAGCCCTATTGTATGGCTTTCGGGACTGAAGACGCAGCAACAGTGATAAATGCAGTCAGCGACCCATATCTTGAATGCTTGCGTCAGGGTCAGCGAACCAGAGCTGACCAAGACCCTGCTCCACCTCCAAGTGGCGGTCCTGGAAACAGGCTGCATCACTGCAGTCTGGCTGAGAGAGTAGGGATCGAAGAGGAAAGGCTAACCTGGTCCCAAAAATGCCATGTTGAAACCGGATGTGCCAGGCCGAAAGGCGCAAATATCTCAGCTTTGCTGTAAACGGCGACACAACGTAACAAATGTCCTTTTCAGGACGAACGCAGAAGAAGAAGAAGCATGGCTTTCAAACATGGAGAACAACAAAAATAGTAACCAAGAAATTACAGACTTTCATAAATAGGTGCTTGTGTAGAATAGAAGGATTGAAATGGCACAACAAGATTTGTCTGATGTTGTCCTCCTAGCGAACTCTGGGTCGTTCTGGAGATTTGGATCCTTGGATTTTGGCTTCCCATATTTTTCGTGGTAACCAGTGTTCCCCCATTCTGCAGACACGGCCAAAACATCGTAACATATTCAAAAGATAAAAATATGAAATTAAACATCTCGAATTAGGAAGTGACTATTCCGTCATTCAGTAGAACAAGGTTTCTCAAACTTTTTTCGGGTCACCGCCCCCTTGGCTTCCAGACCCCACCCCAGCGCCTCCCCCCAGCATTGAAATAAAGAGTGGAAGATAGAGCAACTGCTAATTCAGAAACAGCAACAACGTCATTGAATTAACCCAATAATGTTTACATAATAATATACTTACTTACTTACTTACTTAGTCGTTCCCCTTCTACCGTGAGGTGTAGAGGTTTGGAAGAGAGAGCGCCAGACCTTTCTATCAGCCATAATAATATACAATAATAGTTATTTAATATGAAATAATATATAATAAAACACTTTTGTAGATAGGCCTTTAGCTTTATAGATTGAGAACCAGTGGTGTAACTACAATGTGAGGAGCCCCTGCACAATTAAAAGGGGATAATATAATGGACTGAATAACCATATTCAAATGTGTATCAAAATGTATAATTCTTACTTAATAATTACTATTAGTTGAAATGTATAATGCTTACTTAATAATTACTATTAGTTAAAATGTATGCAAGCTCTGCGCAAAATAAAATTATGAAAATTTACCTAATCAACAACAATGAAATATTTTGACGCTTTCAAGTAAGCAGGATACACCTTTTTGCTATTTCTCTTCAAAAGAAGAGCCGACGATGTTTTTGCTGATAGGCAGCGCCACGAAGCACAGCCGGGAAACGCAACGTCAGCTAACCCTGCTGCGCAATATTTGAAAAAAAAGATTATGTAGTTCATTAACAAACATTCCCAGTACCCCTCCCAGGTGAGAACCTCTGCTAAAGGGCGTGTGAGAAACTGGGACGAGCGGCGTTAGGGAGTAGCTGTGGGTTTGGGTTTTTCAGGTTACGTTCTCCTTTTAAGCTCACGTCAGGGCCCTGTATAATCAAACCGCTTTTTTTTTTACATGTAAGCGTTATATTAAGTAATATTGCTGAATTTAGCTTACGAACTCTTCAACCACCCCCTTTCTACTAACACCTACCTGTCGCTTCCTTTTCTCTTATAGCTCCCTTGGATCCTCTTAACGCCTCCAGGGGTGCGGCACCGTCCACTTTGGGAACCACTGGTGTTGATGTAGGGATATGAAAGTGAAAGAACACGAAGAAGAAGGCGAATCCGACATCAGCCGAGAAGTGTGATGTCACTGCTTAAGCATTTTGGAAAGTATAAATGTAAATTTGACGAAGTGTTCCGTTATGGGACACGCTTTCACTATTGCATAAATAGTGATGTCATTGACCTAGGATCTTGAAAGTGTTGTGGTCAGCGCCGGATTATTCATGGGCCTATTAGACACGGGCCTAAGGCCCCAGGCTTACAGGGGCCGTCGCGAAAAAAACCGACGGAATCATAACGCATAGAGCTCTATAGCAACGGCACGTGCACGTTAGTACGCTTGTGCGTGCAGGGTAATAGTATCTGTAGAACAGTTAGTTTATTAGTTACTTCCACCCCTGCTTTTTTCCTTTTTTATTATTTTTTCTTTGTAGGGGCCCCACTACCTTAGAGACAGAAAACAAGGATTCTGGGGCTGTAATGAACACTTGTTTTTCTTACATATTTTTATATATTAATAAAAGCATTTATCTTAAATCCATTATTTTTTTTTCTAGTTTCCCCTTTTAGAAGACCGAAGAGGGGCCCCAAAATATCTTAATAGCTTAGGGCCTCCGAAGCTCTTAATCCGGCCCTGGTTGTGGTCGGGCCTTCTGAATATAGATGTCTTGGTCAGACAAAGTTTCCTCACGAATTTGCTGCTGCCTGCATTACCCTCCAGCTACCCTAATGCATGGAGGCATCTCTGGAGTCATCCTTATTTGACCACCAGCTATGAACAAGGCTACAATCGATGTACGTGGAATTGAACCTATGTCTGTGAGGCTAATTACATCCTCATTGACTCTTGAAATCAACCACACACTTCCAGGGATTCCCCGTGTGGTGAAACTTGTTGAGAACCCAGCATTGCACACTAAGCTTGAAGAAGTCACTTGAGCCCCAGGCACAATTCTCTGGCTTTGACTTGGTTGACTGCATGCAGAAGGATTTCATTGTGGACACAGTGAAAGGCAGGGGAAGCTGAGAAGTGGCTCTTTGCTGGACGTGACAATTCCTTGGGAGAGCCAAGAACCAGAGTACAGTATTTTAGCTCTGCTTAGCTGGAGAGCCCCCTTGGATGGCTGGGAATGCACAGTATGCCACGCACTTCTTACTCCAAGCTTGGGACCAGATTTGACGATCCTTTAAATGCAAGCCAAGCTGGAGAAACTGGAGCTCATAACTTCAACTCAGCAAGTTTCGGAATGGCAGATGAGCTACAGAAAAAGCCTAGATCTACAGTGTAGATAATACCAAGGGGTCTTCAACTTGGTATTGGCTGCTAAAGAGCGAGAAGAACAACAACCTCCAGCTACCTATGGATCAGAGCCCGCCCAACGGCTGTTTCAAGGTAATGCGGGGTACCCTCCATCCCGTGAAATCTGTACTATTACGAGACTCAATTTCGTGCTACTGAGTTGGATCACACTGTAGTCTCCGCAAGTGATGTACTGTTGACTACCATTTTGTTGAACGTCCTAATGTTGAATGGCGATGAAGACGTAGTATGGTGTCTGTGGTCTGGTTTGTATAAGATGCAGATGTGTATTCAAACAGTTATCATCACAAACAGGGCAATCCACACAAGGACGTCACATTAACTCACGATGGGTAAAGTCAATGAGATTTGCAACAGCTAGTGACGTTTTCTTGTATAATTTATTGTGGACGCCACAATGACAGGATTCATGTAGTAACATCACAGGATAATACAATAGTCATAATATCATCGACGTAGTCAATACAGCAGGAACAGCAGACAGCATCAATAATAATGGTACATTATATGCCTTCTTAGGATATCATAAACAGCTGTGCATGTAGTCAGGTGGTAAGCTTTCCCTTTCCATCATAGCTAGTAGATATCAAATGGGAGATTAAATCTAGTCTCCTATATTCGACCTCAACAAGACAGGCATGTCTTTTGAGCGTCACATTATCGTCCTCTATGTTCCTTAAACAACAAAGGTATCAAACCTAGATCCATCAATAAAGTTCAGGAAGCAAATGGTCCTTAGGACGGGCATTAATCGATGCGTGACAATATAAGTGGATCGTGAGCTGAGCAAACTTGTCATATCATAGACCATTTTATAAGGCAGGCTAGGCAAAAATGTCAACATCACAAGATGGCGATAAAGTTACTCAGAAAAGATTCAATTACCTGTTCATCAGGAATTAAATCACATAAATCACATAGGCCTCCCGGCACTTTGAATAGCATAGAGATATATCATCTCTTCTTCTTCTTCTTGCGATCGCATCTTTGATGATTACACCGTCAGACGAGTTCTCATGATGAATTCGACTGTTGTTTGAAGTTCCTCTTTAACTCCATATAGCTTTGAGTTTAGTGTTGAGTCATTGGGCCAGTATATCTTTCTTAACTGGTCATACAGAGGACAGTCCTGTAGAACATGCTCAGCAGTTTGTTCGTTTAATCCACATGTGCACAGTGGTGAAGCAGACAATCGTAGCTTGTGCATGTGTTTATTCAGTTTGTTATGCCCTGTCCTGAGTCGAAAAATAGTTATCTGTCCCTGCCGGTCGAGAGTGTGATAGTCGTCTTTGGGTTGGTTCTGTTCTCTTCTGATAGTCTGGATAGCTCTCTTTTTCTCAAAGTATGTGACTTCATTATCTTCTTGTTCACATTCTCCTCCCTTTTTTGCAAGTTTATCTGCCTTTTCATTTCCGGGTACACCACAATGAGATGGTACCCACTGAAGTATGGTTCTCTTTTTGGCAGCTACCTTGTTTAGTTCATTTCTCAGATGCGGGAGTTTACCACCCTTGAGAGCTTGCAGGACAGACAGTGCATCTGTGAGGATGACTACCTGGTGGCAGTCAGAGTTGGTGTTATAAATCATATTTGCAGCTTGCTCTAGAGCTTGAACCTCAGCTGTATAGTTGGAACAGAATTTACCAGTGGGAATGTGCCTAGTCTCATAGTGGTTGTCAGGATATGAGATAAAGATACCGGCACCTCCATTCCTAACAGCATTAGTTGCTGATCCATCTGTATAGGCATGTATCCATGATTGATCGGGATAGCTTTCTTGGATCATACTCAATGTAGCAGTTCGTTTTTGCAGATCATTATACTCACATCCACTTGTGAGACCACTGACTGATGTATTAATTTGGAGGGCACTGCTGGCCTGCTCCCATGGTACAGGGTATAGGGTGGGCTTCAGTGGTGTTGTCTTCATGGATAGGTCTTCTTGATGCTGTCTTATAAGTCTTTTCCCCCGATGCACAAAGCTGCTACGCTTTAGACGTCCCAATGCCAGATCATCTAGTCTTGCCTTCATTGGGTGCATTGGCATACTGTTGTACTTTTCCATCTGGATCATGGTTTTTGTGTCTCTTCTATGGGACAATGTCTGTAATCCAGCAACCTTCTGCATCTCTGTTATTGGTGTAGTTTTCATGGCTCCTGTAATGAGCCTGAGAGCTTGATTTTGCACCTTGTCCAAAGACTGCAGATGTGAGTTAGCAGCTGATGACCATGCTGCTGAGCTAAACTCTAAGTGTGGTCTTATTACTCCATTATAAATCTTCTTTAGATTTCGTTCATTTGCTCCCCAGTTGGTACCTGCTAATTTTCTGAGTATGCCTAGTCGTCTTCGGGCCTTTCCTTCTGCATTTTCAATATGCTTATTCCATGTAAGCCTTTGGTCAAATGTCACCCCAAGATAGGTGGGGTAGCTTTCTTCCTTGATCACGGTTGTCCCTAGGTGTATGTTAGCTGATTTGTCCTTGGGGGCGAGGGAGAACAGTGTTGTGGAGGTTTTGTCTGTGTTTATTGTGATAAGCCATTTCTCTGCCCATGACACTAGCATGTCTGCTGCCCGCTGCATTCTATAATTTGCTGTGGTGACATTTTCATCAGCGCACCAGAGTACTAGGTCATCTGCATATAAGGCAGCTTTAACTCCTGCAGGGAGATCTTTCACCAGGTCATTGATGTAAACAAGGAAGAGTGTTGGGGAAATTACTCCTCCTTGAGGTACCCCCTGATGGAGCAACACTTTTCTGCTCTGCAGACCGTCAAGAGTGACTCTAGTTCTCCTGTTATGCAAGTATGACTGGATCCATTTCATCATGTTGCCTTGGATTCCACTTCTCCTAAGTTTTGCAATGAGGCCATCTTTCCACACCTTGTCAAAGGCCTGCTTGAAGTCGACCCAGATCGTTAGGACCTTTTTCTTCTCCTGGAAGGCATCTTCTATTGCTTGAGACAAGTAAGTAACTTGGTCTTCTATACTGTAGCATTCTCTAAATCCAGCTTGTTCCGGCACCAGGATCTGCTCAGACTCTAAATACCATTTCAATCTGTGGTTGACTATTCGCTCCATAGTCTTCCCAACACAGCTTGTGAGACTGATTGGCCGGTAACTTGCAGCCTCGGTCTTACATTTCCCTTTCTTTAGTATGGGTATTGTGATGGCTTCTCTCCATACTTGGGGTACCGTTCCTTTCAACCAGCTGTGGTTGAATATCTCAAGCAGTTTTGTCTTTGCTGCTGAGCTCAGATTTACTAGCATTTCGTTGCTGATTTTGTCTGGGCCGGGTGACTTTTGAAACTTAAGCTTGGAAATAGCCTTCTGTAGTTCTCCTAGTGTGATGGGTTCCCTCATTGGGGCAGGAGTATCTGTCTGTCCCATGGTTGCCAGTATTTCTTTTCTTATCTCTCTCTGATGATCTATGTTAATGGGTAAGTTGCTTTCTGAACTGTATCTTCTAGCAAACAAGTCTGCAGCTTGTTTTCCTCTGAAAAGTTTGCCACCTTCATCCAATGTGATAGTGTGTGATCTGTTGCTAGAATGTGATAGTCTCTATTGAGGAACGCTCATTTAGAGACTTGACTAATCTCCAAAGTTTCCTGCCGTCTTTCTCAAGGTTCAGCGATGCCGTTTTAGTTCTCCAGCTTTTCCGTTTTTCTTCTAGCTTTGTTCTCTGAAACTCTGCTACAGCCTTTTTCCATTTGTTGTGAGTTTCAAGTGAAGGCTGAGACTCTGCGTCCTTTCTAGCCCTGTCCATAGCTTCCTGACGTTCTTGGAGTGTGCTGGACCAGTATGGTATGTAGTTACGCCGGCATCCTTTGGGAATGGTTTCTTTTGCAGCTTGTAGTATGCATCTGTTGAAGTCTTTTACCACTTCATTAATGGCTCTGTTCTGTACCTTGAGGGTAGACAGCAGCGTGTTCACCTGATGCCTGAATAAACCCCAGTTGGCTTTTTTGTAGTTCCATCTTGTAATGGCTGGGCCTGTACTGAGAGTTGCACTCTGGACAGTAAGAAAGATTGGGCGATGGTCGCTTCCCCCTAGTTGGTCTCCTACTTCTCTACTAATAGATCCAGCTATATCTGGTGTGGAGAAGGCAAGATCTGGTGTTGAAGTTGTGTGCCATCCTCTGGAGTAGAAGGTAGGAGTATCTGTGGCATTATTGACTAGGATTAGGGAGTGATCATCTTGCCAAGTTTCAACCTCTTCACCTCTGTGATCCAGATGGTTATAGCCCCAGCTCTGGGAGTGGCTATTAAAGTCTCCAACTGCTATAAAGTTGGTGGCTGGTACCTGTATAGAGCTGAGACTCAGGGGTTTGTTGTTCGGACAGTAATAGTTCAGGAGTTCTATTTCCATCTTGTCTACCTTTATCTGCAACAGCTGATATTCTGCTCCATCCATGAAGGTTTTCCTTTCGTGTGCAGGAATGTTATTCCTTACAAGAGTAAGTACTCCTCCTTTTCGTCTATCTTTTCTGTCGGATCTGAAGCATTGATATCCCCTTATTTTAAAGGTTTGATCTGCTTTCAAGTGAGTCTCTTGGATACAGCAAACACTGACTTGCTTCTCATACAAGATGTTTTCCAGCTCTGTCTTTTTGCTGTATCCAGCCTGCTTGCTGTTCACTCCCTCTGCATTCCAGTGCATCATGACAAGTGGCACTCTGGGTTTCTCTTTTTCTGTTTTGTTTTGGTCAGTAGTTCTCCTCCGCCGTCTGCTGACTCCACAAGACGGTCTAGAGGGTCCTCCAGTAGCTGAGGGTGGGCTCTGTCGAGGCTCAGAGCCCGGCACTGCACCTGCCTGGTGGAGCTCCACAGGGCGAGCACCAGTACGAGATTTATTTGACGGTGTACTCTCCATAGAAAAAAAAAGCGAGTTGCGTGATACTGTGGTTTCCGGTGCGCCTTCTGGCCCAGTATCTATGACTTTAGCACCTGTTCAACGGGAGAGTGGGCTCATCCCTAATCTGTTTATGTTCCCAGTAGTAGACTATTCGCAAGCAGCCTGGGGGTGTCACTGCTCTGCGCGGACCTTGTTTACCGAGGCGGCGTCCGAGCTCGTATGGTGAAAATATGGTTGCGTTATCTTCAAAATAGCCCTGTCTTTCCCATGGCTTTTCTGCCATCCTGCAACTTTGAGTTAGGGAGTTCTGAGCTCCAGTCTCTTTCCCAGGCATTTTATCCTGGCCTGGCACGCATACAGAGGACCCCACTTCTGGTTCTAAGTTAGCAGTTGGGGATAGGTGGGGTAGCACACTGTGCATTCCCCGTCATCCAGGGGGCTCTCCAACTATGCAGAGCTTGCACAATGCTGTGCTCTGGTTCTGGGCTCACCCAAGGAATCCTCACGTCCTGCACAGAGCCACTTCCAGATACCCACCACCTGCCAACCCTCCATTGTAGAAATCTCCTGCATGCGGCCATCCAGTCAAGAGCCAGTATTAAGTCTGGTGCCCAAGTGATCCCCCCAAGCTCAGTGTGCAATGCTGGGTTCTCATCATGCTGCAACACAGGGGGGATTGTGATGCTCAGCCATCTCTCTCAACTCTGCACCGATAAGTGACATCGGGGACTTAACTGTGCCTCAGTACTGGGAGGCCCCGTTTCCGGGTACACCACACACAGCCAATTGAGGCAACGGTCGCCGTGGGCGTGTCTTCAGTGGGGAAGTTGTGGAGTCTTCCTGTCCATGTTCTTGCACATCCTAACACTGCCCGCAAGACATCGGAGGTTTGGAGAGTGGCCTTCTCTGCTTTTTTGAGCCGGGGTGGGCTCCCCGGGCAAGTCTCGATGGGGATCGGGACGTGTCCACGCGCCAGTGGGCCCAGCATCGGCCGCATCTGATGGAGGACTTGCTCTGCCAGGTTTGAGTTAGTAAATTCCAACTTTGTCATCTTCTTGGCATTGTGATGCTGGGGTGCCTGTGGATTTCCTAACGCCCCGGGTAGAAGCCAGAAGTGTACTGTGCCAGCTCTGGGGGAGATAAAGGGGGTGTTTCTGCGTCTCCTTGTGATACGTAGCCAAGGTAGGGCTCACAGTGCTCTTTCCCCGCCACCAAATTGCCTGCTGGTTACGCCGAGTTCTCCGAGGCTCTAGGCATGTGACCAAGAGTTGAAGGCAATAGGATCGTCACGTCCTGAGTCTCTGTGCCTGTACGATGGGTTCCGATCTTCAGGGAGCAGTCCACACTCGTTCCCACTCCCAAGACTTGTTCAGTATCCATCTGGCTCCTTCCCACCCACAGAGGGCGTGTACGGTGTAGTGCACCGGTTTTATTATCGAGGTTTGCTCCTCTAGATCCGTTGTGTTTAGCCTGAGGATTCGCACCCTCAGTTACCAGGACTACCTCGAGGAGGGTGTGGCTCTTCACCACGCACAACGATCTTGGGGTATGAGAGGTTTTGCTAGGCCAAGAGACTAACACCGCAATGGTCGCTCCTTTCATGAACAGAATTCACTAGGCCTAGGGTGAAGCAAGGGGGGAAACCCACTACCCACAACACCAGCACATCATACCCCCTGTCTGTAGACTTTGCCCCATATCATCTCAAAAAAGGAACAACAATGATGAGGACTCCCTCCTGAATAATATAAGCGAAGACGCTAGCACAACGCTACGTCTCGCTTTACCAGCAATTCTGCCCCGACTGCCCTGGGCGGAAATCATTCAAACACTGACACAAACTAGGACATGCGCAGAACACGTCAATCGAATACAGCTCAGCTAACTTACGAAACGAAGAATGTTCTACGATGTTCGTCTGAAGATTTCGAACCTTAAAAGGAAATGACATCGCAAGCTGCCAACTGTTTCTAGGAAAACGCTCCATACATGGTTATGACTTAAAATCGCTCACACACAAATTATCAACAACCCTCGCTATCAAGATAAGACAACTTCTTGACGATGCTATCAAGATTAGACGACTGTAGAAATGAAAGTGACTACAATTCCATGAGTTACTTCCCATGCATTAAAAAATTAAATATAGTCAGAATGCATGGTCAGAATATATAGTCAGAATAAGTTGCGACAAGTTTAGCGCAACATGTACGCTGTAGGATTTTAAGGGAAGGTAGTGTCACATCTGATACTGCCGTAAGGGGGGGGGGGTGAAGTGGTAGAGATTTCACTATACTAAGTCCAGCATCGAGAGGTGGAGGTGACTAATTAGCTGCCCTTTCCTTCCCTAACTGAAGAAAAGAGCCAGGTACCCATTTACAGCTGGGTAGACTGGAGCGTGACGCTACCTTGTTTCGAGTCCATCACCTTTGCTTTCTGCATGCTGAATTACAAATCTTTTTTTCTGTTTTTTTTTTTTAAAGAAATGAATAATATAATTAAGAAAACGATCAGTTTCACATCAGCAAATGTTTTTTTACCTTGACATTTTCTGTTTCATTTTTCTTGTTCTTTTAAAATGTTAATGTTTCAATTTTTATTTATTTTGTAAAAAAAAAAAAAAAATACATTTCGGCGCTTCCCCCCAGTGACACTCTAAAGGGGTGCGAGGGGGTTGTGGTGAAGTGGGATGTTATAAATATTTATAGGGGACTTAGTGTACTGACTGAGATCAGCTGTGAAGGTATCTATATCTATTAAGAGTAGTGTATTATAGATAACCTTACTTGCTACCACATATCTATATATCTCAGTCAGAATTATTCTGGAATAGTGTGATGACTACGTTATGGGTCTAGGGTATGTGTATGATGAAGTGTAAGTCACAACAACAGACAGATAAACAATTTAATTTAATCCACTACTCTTGACAACACTGTGACACTCACATACATATAACACTCTATGAGAATATCTTAAGGAGTCACTGATAACTTTTCAAATAACAATATGTATTCATTTTTGTCATAAAGGTATATGTGTCCTGATTCAAATACAAAGGAACCAGGAATCACAATCAATTTTAATTACAAGTATATGTACAGACTTTATCAATATGAATATTGTAGTGACATATATTATTAAAAATATCCTATGTGTGTCAGTTGTGTAGTAGTAATATGAGGTAATACTGGTTTTGTTTTGTTCAAGCTCTGTTGGTATTTGTCATCATGACTTCAATAGTTTGTCTTTTGGGACTAGTATTGGAGATGTTCTCAGTTCCTGATATTAAGACAATTAAATTCCCCTCTGAATGTTATTTTTACAAAGTCATTTCAAGATGAGGGGACATAATGTTGAGCTCAGCTGGCCAAATCAGCTTATCTTGCGTGATGGCGGCAGGAAGGGACTCCTCTGCTCGAATTCTCCCCTGGGCTCTGGAGACACCTCACTGATAGCTAAAAAGACCAAGGAGTATGCTGTCCGACTCTGGATTCAGCAAAGCTCTGACCAGGTGCTGCTCAGTACCATCAAGACCACGGTCCCTGAAAACAAGAAGGATGTACCTTCTACTTCATAACTAATTGATACTCTAGTTCTACACTGAGCACAATACAACACAAACATTGAGTTCAGAGCGTTAGGCCAACT
>JAMPIV010003158.1:0-180204 GCA_024509875.1 Oreohelix idahoensis
TGGTTTCAAGGATGTAGGGCGTAGCACGTTCCCAGAAGTTATAGAGAGTGTCTACAACGTTGGTCCTTTGTCTTAAAGCTCAGGCCACTGTTCCCTTCTTGCTCCAGAGATAGTGCCCTCAACTGGTACCGCCACCAACAAATATGATAATAGAATAGTATCGAACGCTCTCCTGAGTATTGCATTTCCCGACACATACTTATGTGTCACATTTCTCTTATTCCACCATCCCTTATATCTCAGAATTTACCATCGATGTGAATTAAACTTCATCCCTCGAGAGATTTCTTTACATTTAAATTGAATAGCTTTATCTTTATTTTACATTTGAATGAAAAGGTTAATAGTACACAAATAATAGGTTTACTTTTACATCTCTACCGATTGAAAGGTGTTCACAAATGTAAATTGAATTTGTTTTCATTTATATCTACACTTGTTGAAAAGTTTGCAACTTTAATTAATTTTAAAGTGAATATGTTTACATAGACATTTAAGACTGGTTGAAAATGTAAATGTTATGCTTAGAATGTACATCGTTCCCTCCCTGCTCCCTACGGAAATTGGAACTACTTAGGCCTTTAGTTCTCTTTAAGAAACTAGCAATAAGCAGTCACCAGCGCATGCAGTGGTGGTTCAAGAAATCATCATTCTATACGCTGAGGTTGCCAGCCTCAAATGACTAGGACATCCACTAGCAATTTTCACATATTAATATTCACATAACAAAATATACATATTAGTTCACATGTTAGTAATGAAACATTTAGAAAAGTAAAATGACAATGTACGCCAATACTGGGTCACAGACGTTTTGCTCCGATGAATAAAGGCACTTAAATCGGCCTCTTACACGTGTTCTTGGGAGTCGTTACTTTAATAAGACAATTCCCTCTATGACTCCGTGTCGTAAATTTTAGATAGGTTTGAAAGATATTTAAGGTCCCGTCTGAGCAGAGTTTATAGTGTTATAGAGAAACTTCAAAGGCCGTTACCTTCCACGTGTTTTCCACGTGCGATCTGCTCTCATCGTAATACTGACAGCTTCGCTTGCGTGAGAAACTTGCGTAAACGAACGTGGTTCGCCCCCTGCTATGAATGACAGGTTGCGAAGGTTGGTAAACAAGCTCGTTTGTATAGTCAAGTAAAAATAAAGAAGGCGTGGATTAAAAGTTGAGTCAGACAACCAGATAAATGCGTGACTTAGTTAGCGAATCTTAAAACTACGATGAGGTCACAAAAGGTTGTCCGATACAGGCTTCATGTCCGTTATGCGTCACAGTTCGTCCGGGCTTTGAAGATGTGAAACCCTTTCATATCTCTTTTATGGAAATAAGACTACTGTCATCGTCAGCTATCGAATGATTGCTATCCTCCATTGCATCATCCTCCTCCATGCTCTAATTTCGACTCATAAAATCCGCTCCAACATTCTCCTTTCCTGGAATATATTGTACTTTGAACGAGTAAACGCTTAACAGTAGAGCCCAACGCATCATCTTTGCGTTAAATTCCTTATTGGTTCCTAAGAATGCCAATGGAGCATGGTCAGTTTGTATCGTGAATGAAACACCATATATATATTCATGGTGCCTCATGATTCAATTCACGAGAACCAAACATTCTCTCTCCACGGCCGAAGAACTCCTTTCTGTTGTATTCAGTTTGCGGCTGCCGTATGCAACTGGAAATAACAGGTTTGGATTCTTGTCATCTGCCTGAAGCAATGTTGAACCATTTCCCTGTCCGCTGGCATCTAACCGCAAAACAAAGGGTTTCTTGATGTCAGGTAATCTTAAAATGGGGTATTTAGACAGCCGTTCCTTTAGAGTGACGTAAGCGCGTTCACACTCTGTGGTCCAAAAAACCTTATCTAGTTTTCCCTTTCTTGTGAGGTCAGTGAGAGGCGCCGTAAGAACATTGCAGTTTTTGATAAACTTTTGTTAATACGCGCACAGTAACAGGAACGAACGAGTGTCATTCTTTGTTTTAGGTCTCTTTGCTGCACGTATTTTCTCAATGTTTTTGGCAACAGGCCACATACAACCAAGAGAAAAAGTATGCCCCAGGAAGTCAAGCTTTTCAAAGCCGATTAAACATTTGCCAGGTTGGGCGGTGAGGCTAACTTCCTTTAGTCTCCTGGGGAGCATAGCGACCGTAGCAATATGTTCGTCGTATTTATCCGTTGCAATAAGGATGTCGTCCATGAAATTGTGTATGTTTGGACTTAGCAATGGTTCTAGAAGCTTTTTCATCATTCAGGTAAAGACTCCTGGTGCGTTGTGCAAACAAAAGGCATAACGTTGAAAGTATAATGTCCTTCACTGGTGCTAAAGGCTAATAACGGTTTAATTTCCTCCTTGACTGGTATTTGGTAATAACCTTTACTCAGGTCAATCTTGGAGAAAATTGTAGCCTTGCTAAGTTTGGTGAACAGTTCAGAAACGTCTTGCAGTGGCGAAGGCTGGAATTCCGTTACTGTGTTAAGTAACCGGTAGTCGATACACAGCCGAACTTCCTTATTAGGTCTCTGCAACAGTACGACGTTCGAGCTATAGGGCGATGTAGACTCGCTAATAATCCCAGCTTGACGTAGCTTGTCTATCTCTCAGCGTAACGTGTCTGCTTTCGCATACGGGATTGGGTAAACTCTGGTTTGCACAGGTGTCTCGTTTGTCAGCTTCATATCGAACTCTACGAGATGCGTTTGACCAGGTATGTCCGTTAAGACTGCCGAGTACTGTTTCAGTAACGCTTTAGTTTCTGTCTGTTGAGCTTCTGAGAGAGTGCCGCCGAATTTAACATCTTTGTAAGATTCCGTTTGTTGCAGTGGGTATTCCATTCAACTCTCGTCATCTTCCTCATCTTCGGTTGCTATATCGACCGCCAGGAGATGTTCGGGAGAAGGCACCGGTCCTTTCAAATATTTCTTCAACAGATTTATATAGTAGACTTTTTCCGTTCCTTTAATGGAGATCTTGTAGTTCGTTCTCGAGATCTTTTTTGAGAACGGTAACAGGCCCTTGCCATCCGATCCGTAGTTTGTTGCTTCCGGTAGGAAGTAGCAACAAAACTATCTCTCCTGGTTGCAATTCTCTCTCTTTCGCGGCTCTGTTTTATCGTTTAGCGTGCTTCATGCGTGCTCGCTTAAGGTTGGTTGTTGCTAGATCCCATCCTAGTTGTAAAATTTCCTTAATTTACGATACATACTTGAATGCTGAGACGACTGTCTCATCAGCCTTCTGGCATGTCAGTGACCGTAGTAAGGCTTCTAGCGGGTCCTTAATAGGTCTGCCGAATAGAAGTGTAGCCGGTGGTCAACCTGTAGTGGCCTGTGGGACTTCCCTGTAGCTGAATAAAGCTGCGGAAATGAAAAGATCCCGATCTTCAGGTTTCTCTTGCCCAGCTTACGTAACATCATGGTGAGGCTTTCGTTGACATGATCTACTAATCCACTTCCGGCCGGATTATAGGGGCTGGTGTAGATGTGGTGGTCCCTCAAGATCTTAAAGATCTCCTCCATTAACATGCTACGGAATTGGGATACGTTATCCGTCAAAACTTGTTGAGGGAATCCCAACCGTGTAAAAATCTGCACTAGGGCTTCTGCAACATGCTTGGAATCCGTGCGGTATAGTTTCTGCCCACAAAGTGCATGTGTCGACTAAGGTCAGGATAAACCTGTTCCTTCTTTTAATCTTTTCTAGGGGTCCAAAAATGTCGAATACAACCCGTTCAAATGGTGTCCCCAGTATTGGCATTTCTCCCATAGGAACTGCGGGTGTCCAATGTTTGGGTGCCACACGTTGGCACTTGGCGCAAGATTTCACATACCTGATGATATCAGTGTTAATTCCTGGCCACAAATTCATTCATTCATAACCCTCCACTCCCAAAGAAGCATAGACCTTCAACAAACACATGCCAAGTCCTCCTGTCACGTGCCACCATCCCAAGTTCTTTGCACGTTCTCCTCGTCATTTTCACCTCTGTTTGCAGCTCTCTTCTCCATGTGCTTTTTGGTCTACCTCTGCCTCTCTTGCCCTGAGGGTCCCAGTACAAGGACTGCCTTGTAATGCTATCAACAGGTCTCCTCAGTGTGTGTGCAATCCATCGCCATCGTCTTCTTCTCATCTCTTGTTCCACTGGCACTTGTCTAGTTCTTGTCCTCAGTTCCACGTTGGTAACCTTGTCATACCATTTAAATCCCTCTATTCTACGCAAGCACCCATTTATGAAAGTCTGTAGCTTTTTGATTGTTGTCTTTGTTGTTCTCCATGTCTCAGAGCTATACAATAGCAATAGAACTGACTTCACATTTGAGTTGAAGATTCTTATTTTCGTGTTGAATCCGATTTCTCTTGATCTTCATATATTTCCCAATGCAATGAAAGCTCCTCTTGCCTTTTGTATTCTTATTTCGAAATTGCTGTCTGTCCCTCCAACTTTGTCTATATTACTGCCAAGATATGTGTACGATTCTACATCTTGTATTGGTGCTTCTTCAAGTTCAACCCTGTTATCATTACCTGCATTTATTCTCATTACTTTTGTCTTATCCCTGTGTATTTTCAGACCCAATTGCTGTGACCTCTCATCGAGTGTTTTCAATTTGTCCTGCATCTGATTACGGTTATGAGACAGAAGAGCAAAGTCATCAGCAAAATCTAGATCATCCAACTGCTTAGTCAGAGTCCACTGGATTCCATTTCTGTTGTGTATTATCGATGATCTCACAACCCAGTCTATTGATAGTAAGAAAAGAAATGAAGACAAGAGGCATCCCTGTTGCACTCCTGTTCTTATCCCAAACGGTTCTGTAAGCTGTTCTTCGTGAAGAACTCTGCATGTCATGTCTTCATATGTTTTCTTTATTAAATTAAGGATCTTCAGGGGAACTCCATAAAGCCTCATCAATTTCCAAAGTGATTCTTTGTCTACACTGTCAAATGCCTTTTCGTAGTCCACAAATCCGATGTATATTGGTGAATTCCATTCCAGAGTTTGATCAACTATTATTCTCAAAGTGGCAATCTGTTCTGTACATGATCTGTTTTGTAGAAAACCTGCTTGTTCATCACTCAGTTTCTTGTCTATGGACTCTTTTAATCTCTCAAGGATAATCCTATTTAATACAGTTGACATTCAAAAATCCGGCAACCTCCGGACCTTAGGAGTGCCGGATTGTTGAAAATGCCGGATTTTTTATGGTTATATATGCTGTATATATTTAACAGAAAATGACTACCTGTACAGTCCTTTAAAGAAAGAAAATTAAAAACTAAATGAAAAGCAAATGAAATGTTAATGTTCATCAACTAAATAAAACAGTTCTACAGAATTTTAGTTCAACAGCTGCATCAAAACATAAACGGCTCCAGAAAACAGTGGCGCGCCAACGCGGTAAATTAAAAAAATGCGCTCCGAAATCCATGCCGGAAATCTGAAGGAACCGGATTATCGATGGCCGGATTTTTGAATGTCAACTGTACTTTTCCTGAAACTGATAGTAACATTATTCCTTTATAATTTGTGCACTCTTGTAAATTTCCTTTCTTAGGCAACTTAACCAGATATCTTTCCTTCCATTCTGCTGGTATCTCTTCCTTTTCCCAGTCTTGGTTTTGCTTGAGTTTAAATCTGCTTTATTGTTTTTTCTGTCTTTTATCTTATTGATGGTTTCTGTTGTTATCCATGCTTTTTGATGTCGTTCCCTTTCCCCCAGTATTTCTTCACATGTCTCATTCCATACAGTTTTGACCTGCTGCCAATAGTCTTCTGTATTCTCTATATCTTCCAGTTTTTGGAATTTGTTTGATACTGTGACCGCAAATGTGTCTCTTGTTTCTTGATTTCATAGATGTCGTACATTAAATTGTTGTCTATAATTTTGCATTGTTGCATATCTCTTGAGTTTCATTTTTACTTTGGCCATCAGAAGTTGGTGATCTGATGCCACATCTGCTCCTCTATATACCTTTACATCCTGCAATGATGATCTAAACTTCTTGTTTATGCATATATGATAAATCTGATTTTCTGTTCTATGGTCTGGTGATATCCATGTTGCCTTGTGTATTCTCTTATGTTAAAAAGACTTCCTTTTTTAGCCAGTTGATTTGAAGCACAGAAGTTTGAGAATAGTTCCCCATTTTCATTCATTATTCCTAGCCCATGTTTTCCCATGACTTCTTCAAAGCCGGTGTTGACTGTACCTATCTTTGCATTCATGTCACCCATTAAAATTGTGATGTCTCTACTTTTTACTTTATCCATAATTTCCTGTAGTCTAGTATAAAATGCTTCTTTCACAGACGCTTCTTTGTCATTAGTTGGTGCATAACATTGGATGACATTTACATGTATTTTCTATTTAGCTGTTTTAAAAGTTGCTGTTATTATTCTGGGTCCAACAGCTTCCCATTCAATGAGTGCTTTCTGTGCTTCTTTAGATAACATAAGAGCTACCCCTTCACTGTGGTGTGAACTTTCGTCTTCATGTCCTGAGGACAGCACCAATTCACCTGTGATGAGTTGCTTCCCGTCTACCCCCTTCCACTTTGTTTCACACATTCCCAGAACCTCGATTTTGTATTCCCTCATTTCTGCTGCTACTTCTGCCACTTTACCTTGTTCGTTTAATGTCCGAACATTCATTGTGCCAAATCTGGAAGTTCTCCTAGAAGAAAGAAGGTTAGTCAGCAACACAGACTCCTTTTGGCTTTCTCTGTGTTGCATCATACGCCTCCCTGCGAGAGGACCTTCCCCTGTCTTGGATGGCTGTGTTTTATTTTCATTATTTGACTTGTCCATGTTTGTTGAAGTTGTTTGTGGTTTTAATTTTTTACAGGATGGGGTAACCAGCCCCATGCCCAACCAATGTATAGTGGCATCTTGTCCCATATGTCCGCTAAAGGGAAGAGAGTACCCCATTTCTAAGATTTGTTATCTGTACTGCGTCGGTACTAGGAGCTGGTTATGTCCTTGATCAGGGTCGCCCGTTCTTCGATACAGCACTCCATCCTTCGAAAATATGTTTCCGTTGTGTCTGGGGTCCTTTGCCATGGGCAGTTTTCTAAAGCAGGGCTCCAAGGTAAGGTCCTTTTGTTGCGCCTCTTTTAGTTCCATAAGTAACATATTAGATGCAGGCTCCCGTTCCTTTTTGGTTTGCCCTCTTGTGGTTACTGCTGCCACAATCGGCTCTTTCGGTCTCCCTATAAGCACATATCTGCATCCAAGTATGACTGGGTAGATCAGATCATCCATTATAGCCGCTTTAATAACACCTTGGACGAAATCCGAGTGTATTTCCACCAGTGCGATGGGAAGCGTTATGGGTGCCTCACCTTTCAAATCTCCACATAATTTGACGGTTTCTTCTGTCTCTTGACCAGGTTTGACCAACTGCCTTGCGACAATACAATCAAAACTCAATCCTGTATCAAACAGACAATAAATGAAGTCCCATTCAATGTCACAGTTTCTCGCGTAGAATGCCTCTTACCTTCAGGACTGTAGTGGTGTTGATGGTATTGTATGATGGTGATATTACTAAATGTAATTGTATGAGGCCAGCTGTGAAGGCTCCTGAGATAAAATGTAGTTGAGAATTGTCAGAAGGCCTTTCTTGCTACCACTACGACCTCACACTTAATTTTTTTTTAATGAATGTGGCTACGTAAAGTGTCTAGGGTTATGAGGTGTAGTGTAGTGTGATAGTTTATAAATACACCCACAGATAATTAAGGAGACTAATAATATTAACAAATGTTAAAATACACTGAACTAACTCACGTGTGTAAAAGTTTTGATGGAATTATATTACATTTATTTGTCCTGGATCAAGTTTTATGTTGACCAGAACTTGTTTTAAAAGAAGGATTTAAAATTTATGAAAAGAAATGCATGGAATGTTACATAATAAATGCAAGAGTGTACATATATAAGTACTAGACTAGTTAGTTTTATTAAAATGTTCTAGTAGTCATCTACTTGGGAGGATAGTTAATGTTTGTGCTGTTGGGGTGGCCTCATCACACCTGTCTATATTGACTACACAGTGTCCAGAAAATGGTGGGAATTTTTATGGGGGTATTAGTAACTACAAAGCACTGGTGAATGTCCAGCAGACCAGAGGCTCACTCATCTTGTAGTAGTAGCTCTGGTGCTGAAATCTTGTGGTCCCACCTCTCCGTGCTGGCGGGCAATAATGGTGGTCTCTGTCACAAGTACTGCACAGATACACTCGAGTAAAGTCACCAACTGAATAGACACTGCTTTGTTGACAACAGAAACTCACAGCTCTGCAATCAAAGTATGGGCCATGTGTCAAAATCTATTCTCTACCCACGTCTGGTCACAACACTGACACAACAACCACATCATACAGACAGGTCAGATCTCTCTGACCAAACAGCACATTTACCATGGTGGTTTTACATCAGATAGATCCTCCCAGACTATAGATTCTGAAAAATATTTATTAGTTTTCTGCCCTAAAAGTGGATAGGTAATATGTTTCATTATTCTCAACACTTGATCTGTCTTTCCTAACCCTTGTTGGAGTTTATGTATATTGTTGGTCCCTAGACCCTGACTAGGGCGGGGGGTCTAGAGCAAATCCCTACTTGTTTGTAAGGCTAGATTTCGATATGGCAGTATCAAATCACTCAAACATGAAACAATATTCAAAATATATAAGGAAATAATTTCAATCTTACCAGATTATGAATAAATAACACAGAATTGCTAGCAAAACTCAGCTGAGCTGCTGGCTATAGTATGGCGTCCCTAAACTTCTTTTACTTTCTTTCATATGGAAATCACCACACTTTAAAATCTGTGTCTATCACTGAACAACTATTGAAGAATGGCCCCAAATGCGCTCTGAGCGCTAATAATATGATTGTCTGTGGCCAATCACTGCCTAGGTTTATTTTAAATTCAAATTTCCTACCCTAAAGTCATTTCAGTCATGCTTCAGTCAAGTATGGATGGTTATCTGTTAGTCTGTCCGTCTCTACTTGTGTTTCTACAAAAATGTACTTGATTTTTGAACCAACCTTTCTCTCCCCTCCAAAATTTTGTCGTTAAAAGTTATTTTTAGACACCGCCACCACAATATCCCTTCTCTTCCATACTAAGTAGATTTGAACACCTGCGTCTCGAGGTCGTGTTTTTTTTGTGCAAATAGCGACACTTTTTATTCAATACAGTCATGTCGCTGATGTGAACAACACTGTCTTTTGTCATTATCTTCAGTATTATCTATCCGTCTGTAAAATTAAGACCATATTAGTTCACTGCTCCGAATGGGCCATCCGGCCAGCTAATTTTTATATTCCTAACATTAATATTAAGAAAAAAATACTTTTTAAATTTTGTAATATTTCGAACATCTGCGTTTAGCCGCTGAATTCAAATCAAGGGCTTGGTATTGCAAAAGCGTCCAATAAATGACTGTGGCGTAACATATCTATGGTCCCTTCTGTCGAGTTGCTTACTTTTTATGTCAACTTGGGAAACGTGACTTTTCTCCGTTTCCCCCCCAATTGCGTCTCCTTAGCCTTTCTAGTCTCACGCAATCTTTCCAGTCATATTTTTTCCTTTTTATCCGCCGTTCCCCTCCTGTCTAGCGAGTCAATTTTTATGGAGGGTGATGACCCGCGGTCTGGGCGATCATGTACATCAGCAGCCTACGCATTATGTTTTTATCCTTAAATGTTATCTTTGGAGGTATTTTACCGTTGTATCTCTGTCAATTTCACTACAAGGACGAGAATCACTGACATTCCTCCTCCTTTGCGAAACTGTTTGTAAGCAACCGAACCAATTTGTCCCGGTGTGTTATTTATTTACTATTAAATATAAATACATATTCCTATAATAATCATATATCACAGAAATATTCTTTAACGAATGTAAAGTATTTAGTAGTTTTCTTCTTCTAATTAAAATTTATTTGCAAATAAATACGCTTTAAAATTGTCATACTTTAAATGACATAATAGTTTTTTCAAACCCGATTGCATCCCTTGGTTTAGTAAAATTACGCCCCTTACAATTACATTCTTAACCGCATCTTAACATGTCAGTATGAAGGAAACGACGATGCAATACTGGAGGAAAATCAATAAAATGTGTCAACGTCAATGCCCGGCTATGTAGCAAACACAGAAAAGAGGTAAAAGTCAGTGAGTTTACGTGCTTGTTGTACATGGGTTGTAAGAAAGTGCTAAACAACAGTCAACTGGATAAAACTTACTGTTGTGCCCAACCTTGCGCCCTGGCCAAAAAATAAAAACAAACAACAAACAAACAATCAGCCAGAGCCCGCAGCTGAAGTTTGAAGATATGTGCATAGAGACATGAAGAAGTAAGTCCAGCATTCTGGGAGGACGGAACTGTCGATTGTAGCAAGTGAAGATACCCCATACGGTGTCGCCTCATATTATCTGAAAATAGGCTCTAACAACAAGTAGGTCAGAGAAGTAGACGTCATAAGCAACACCAGGCAAAACACGGTTCATGACCCCATTATCTCTATAGTCAGCTTTGATTGAAGAGGCACGTCAATGGGAGGAATCCTAAAAAAATAAACCTATAGCACTCATGAAGAAACTCCCACTGTGTATCTTCACGTCTGACAACAAATAAACAAAAAACACACACGCAAAACTCCCACTGTGTATCTTGGTCCCAAAAAATGCCATGCTGAAGCTGGATGTGTCGGTCGAAAGGCGCAAATATCGCATTTCGCTGTAAACGGACACAACGCAACCAACGTCCTGTTCAGGACGAACGAGGACGTAGAAGAAGAAGAAGATAAGCCATAGAAGTGCACATATAATCACACAGAATAACTAAAATACTACTAAAAGAATGAATCGCAAAAAATGGCTCTATTATATTTTTTTATAAATTAATAATTTTACAAAGACATAATGTATCTAATAGGAAATTCAAAAGTAAAGCAGGACATAACACTTTAAAAAAGTAATATACAAATAAAAAATATAAAAGACATAAGAAAATAACAAATAATCGTAATATATGCCTTGTCAAATCAGTTTGTCAACAACAACAACACCAACAACAGACAAAAACAAGTTTGAGCGTATCTTCAATATTGCTTATATAATGTCATCTGTGACGTTATTGGTCATTCCCCTATTCATGTTTTCTCTTTCTTCCACTATCTATTTATTTTTTTTATTTTCGGAGCACACAATTACGCGCTCAGTCACTTGTTTACACTTCTTCATGTATTAATTCGTCATGTCTGTTTACCTGATCATCTATGACAGAACGGGGCGGCCCCTATCGATCTTTGTTTCACTCCGACAATATCACTACTGATTTTATTTTGTGCTTTCATTTGTTGCACTTTTTTTCTTTTATTTTGTATATCTATTTTGTATTATCCTCCTTATGCCCTTCTTAGGGCTTAGACATTTCTAGTTGTTACCAATTTCTCCCTGCGTTGCAAGGAGTGGCAGCGACCTAATCATGTTGGCTATCGGGGGCACAGCGATATCAGTATACAGATTAACACGTAAATCGCATCAGAGCAGTGCTTAATCACTGATAAGACGCAGGTACGCGCATCAACAAAGCTTAGAATACGGGGAGACAACTGCTTGACAGACCCAGATAAGAGATTACTTTCTGGTAAAAGTAATTATTGTTACATTGAGAACACTGTGTTGTATGAGTTTACCGACATGTTCGTAAGTTTGTACCCATAGGCAAGCGGATGTGTACAACCCATTTTCAGAAAAGTAATGTTTGAAATTGTGCATTTGCTGAGTCATACAACATATTCAAATCAGATATGCTGATCATTTGAGGCGCGCATAACAAATTCGTGGGAAAGCAGTGGATATAATTTTAACATTTTCTCAAGCTATTACACTTGAGAAATCGCTCGCCAGGATACTAGACCGTGCTAGATTGAAAAGTTGGAATTCATAATTCCTTCTTAAAAATACCGGACACCTTTTATTGGAGAATTTTGGACGGACTTTCATAACCAGGAAATGTCTTTCATATTAAATGAGGAAACCGGGAGTGAGGAAACTGAAGGACCAAACACGAAGTCAGAGAGGGAACTTATTAAATTAACGACACCCCAGGCGAGTGTAAGAGGCCGATTCTAGTCTCTTTTATTCATCTGAGCAAAAATGTATGTGAGCCAGGATTGGCTTATTGGTGGTACCACCAGAAAGTACTATCTCTGGAACACGAAGGGAACAGTGGCCTAAGGACCAACGTGGTAGACTCTCCTTGACATTTCTGGGAAACGAGCTACACCTGACAATCTTGACCAGGGACGACAGTGAGAAGCGTGAAAAGAACCACCCCATAAGAAGGAGCAGAACTGTCATTAGCAGCTAAGTTCAAGTATACGCTGCCCCTTGAACATCCATAACGACCGTGATAATAACTTCTCTTGATCGATAACTATTCAAATTATTTTTCAGCTGTTAAAACTTAAGGTAAAGGTAAAGGATCCCGTTACACGCCCATTGAGGCATATTGGGAATATGGTGTTAGGCCCATATTTTCTTGACCATCGGCACACTAGGGGTGATGTGGTCAGCATCACGCCGGCCGTCTTAACCTTCCCAGAGTTGCTCTATTACCCAATTGGGTAATAGGGTCAACCCAGGAGCCGTTTGCAGCCTAAAAATATCCCACTTCAACTGGGGATCGAAGTTAAAACTTAAGTGATTACTAAATTTTGTTCTTTGTAATTATACAAATTTAACTTCGATTTAATCATTTTAAAGTTACTGCACGTTTGTCTCAGTCAATTTACTACACACACTCTAAACAGAGCTATTTTAGAATAATATAATTCCACTGAGTAAATCAGGGGTGGTGGCTTGGACGAGCTGAAATTAATAAGTGCTTAAATCCTTCACAAAAGCGTCGGCAGAATTACAGAGTTAACAAACTCAGCCAAAGCAGTATTGCTCTCGCTTATTCTGAATATCTTGCGAACACTCCCTGGAGATTAAAGCGTTTTGTTTTTTCTACCTACATTTCTGCCAAGAGTAATCTTGTGTAAAGATAGACTCCATTGAAGCCCATATTATATGCTCTTGAGTTTTGGCCACTTTTGGATCACTACTGCAAAGCAGGGAAGGCAATACCGTCACATCATCCCTGCTGAGAGAGTAGACAGGTGATGTAATATTGACCGACAGTCATGTTGGTAAAACTCTCGTGTACCAGACATTGGGGCACCGGATTACAAAGAAGATGGCCCAGCGAGCTTGGTTATAGCTGATATGGTTACTGTATTTCCTAATGTCTCTCGTAGAGACAACAACACCCAGATGGTCACAAGATAAATGTTTGTTTGCACAGGTACAGGGCGTAAATTATCCAGGTGGTCGATTATTACAGACACGCACCTGAAAGTCGGAATGTAGTAGTACGTTTCTGGGAAGAAGTAATTTATGATAATGTCATCAACATTGTACAGAAATGAATGTCATCAACATTGTACAGAAATGAATGTCATCAACATTGTACAGAAATGAATGTCATCAACATTGCACAGAAATGAATGTCATCAACAATGTACAGAAATTAATTTCATTAACATTGTACAGAAATGAATGTCATAAACATTGTACATAAATGAATGTCATCAACATTGTACAGAAATGAATGTCATCAACATTGTACAGAAATGAATGTCATCAACATTGTACAGAAATGAATGTCATCAACATTGTACAGAAATGAATGCCTTCAACATTGTACAGAAATGAATGTCATCAACATTGTACAGAAATAACTGTCATCAACATTGTACATATGCTCGACCAGTAGGGAGCACCCAAATAAAGCTTTGAAAAGTCTACATAGTGAATCGTATATCGATACAGAACGTAGTGTCAAGTAGTAACCAAGTGAGTGCATTGTGAATAGCCTGAGGAGCAAAACTAGAACCAACTATACAATCAAAGGCAGCTTCGATTACCACTTTGAGACTCCAGCGGCCACAATATCTCAAGTTCTCTTCTCCATGTCTTTTTGTGCCTGCCTCTAATTTTGGGTGTGCTTCTAGTTTCTGTCTTTTTTTTTTTTTTTAGGTTGTCTCTATTTTTCGGGTCTGTTTCTATTGCTTGAGATAATTTCATAAAACGAAGTACATGGCAATACTATTAATTTTTTTTTTCTCCAAGACTCAAGTCTCTCGCGTCACAAGCTGTCCTTGTAGAGCTGAAGAGTATTATCAGAACTGATATTATTTTAAACATTAAACAAAAATTTATCGTGATAACGGTTAGGTACTCGGAGTACGAGTGTATGGTTTGGCTATAACGTGACGCAGTAAAAGCGAATTGTACGACTCATCAACGGAAACGTACGGTTACTGTGATTCAACCACTGCGTATTTTAACGACTTCGTTGCCCTCTATGTTTCAGAGCCACACAATGAAACTAAATGTGTGGGTTGAGATACTCTTATATTTGTGTTGGACTGGATGTATTTTAAAGTCCATACATGCCACTATGCAATATTAAATCTCCTCTTGTTACAGCATGTAACAATGTTTGCGGGAGTCGGTTGGTAGGGAAGTTATGGTCATATTCGAGCTCACAAGGGACCCTTCAAACACATCATCACAACTTTATTTTATGCAGCACTATGATAAGAGTACCCAACGTCAAGGTCTGGCTGTGTAGCGATTACAGAAAGTTAGATAAAGGTCAGTGACTTTACCTGCTTGTTGTTTATGTGTTGAAAGAAAGTGCTAAATATAACTCAATGGGATTAAATTTAATGTTCATTCCAAAATTGCGCCCCAGCAAATTAAAAAAAAAAAGCAACCACAGCTGAAGTTAAAAGATCTGCGCTATAGATACATGAAGAGATCAGTCCAGGAGAACGGAGATATCGATCACACCAAGGTGTGCGCTATAGATACATGAAGAGATCAGTCCAGGAGAACGGAGATATCGATCACACCAAGATGTGCGCTATAGATACATGAAGAGATCAGTCCAGGAGGACGGAGATATCGATCACACCAAGATGTGCGCTATAGATACATGAAGAGATCAGTCCAGGAGGACGGAGATATCGATCACACCAAGATGCTCCATACGATTAAGCCAAAAGAGACTCTTACAACCTGATGTGGAAATAGCCATGTTAGTGATGTCCCATAATAAAGTGGGTTTAGATCAAGGCGGAAGCTGTATAGCCAAGAGAATGATGTCACGTGAAAGCCATGACCTAAGCGTGACCGCTGCCATACAATGTCAAGGACAAACAGATGATCACATAATAGGATGTACTATTTCTACAGAGTGATTGACAAGTCAGTCTCTTCTTCTTAAAACGTTATTATCAGCACGTAAACCTTACTGGATTTTATAAAATACAGGTCAAAACATGGAGCAATTAAGGCAATTTGACAAATACGATATAATTTTTTTTTAAAACCAGAAACAAAACAAAGTAAACTAAATTCTAAAATGGCTAATAAAGACTTAAGATGTACACATGACTTTAATCTTTTAGCGTATGATGTTGCATTCATTCCTTTACTAATATGATTGTCTGCCTAATTTCATCTATTTACGCTGTTACATATTTGTATATTCTATAATGCTTTGCATTATTGCTGTTGATCAATAAGTTAATTAATTGACAACTGATACTGGACTTGACTGATAAGTGTTATTGGATGGTGTGAGGTATGTAAGTGCATGTATTGCTACCATAATTTTTTAATATGTTGGGTACTATTAGTTATGGCGACCTCACATTGCTGTTAAAAAGGAATTTGTTGGTAGTAGACATTGGCTATGGTCTTAACATCATGGACCACACGTTTAGTGTTAAATTGCCTATCCTGTGACAGAAACCTGGGTGCTTTGCTAGTTCTTACTTACAGTGAAATTTGATGTTACCATATTTCAATCTGGTGATGTTATACTCACACCACGGGAATAATGAAAACTTTGTTCCATTTTTTTAGGGGGGGGGGGGGGGGGGGGGAGGGAGTGATGTTATGATTAAGATTCAAAACGATTATGTCGGGATAATAGGCAGCTCAACGGGGCTCTTTTTTTGTTTATTTTATATGGAGTCACTTATTAATAAAAGAAGTGACGTCATGCCGACATGGTTGACTGGCAGACGTGAAGCAGAAGTGAGTTGAGCGTCTGCAAGAAAGTTACAGCTTGTGTTGGGAAGTGAGCGGACGTATGTGTTTTAAGCTCCTGCAGTATTCTGTGTTTTTCCTGGATTATTCCATCATCAGGACATCAATACACTTGGTTGAGGTGTTCCTGGCCTATTCTAGTAAGGAAACGTGTGCCTATTCAAAAAATGTCTAAAGAACGATATTAAATAAAGTTTTAATGATTGCCAATGACCGGCATTTGATAGGGAAAACGGACTGGGCATACATACTACTGCATTTGCCTTTGGGGCTGTATATATTTATCTTGCTTGCTCCGAGCAAGCAAGAGGACATGCACACCATCATAGCTGGCAGACGCTGGAGCTGGGTGGACCATGTCCTCAGAAGAGATCCCGATGCCATCACAAGAACAGCTATGCTTTGGAAAACGAAAGAGAGGCCGACCAAAAACAACCTCGCGGAGGACCGTGGAGGCTGAGATGCAGAGAATGAACCAGAGCTGGGGCACTGTACGAAGGATGGCCAACGACCGAGCAAAGTGGAATACATTTGTTGTTGCCATATAAGACGCCACTAGGCGTGATGGCCACTGACTGCTTTGACGGTCGGCGGTTAAGGATCGAAGAAGATATATATCTTACCATGGAGCCGTGTGTCAAACCTAATAAACTGTATGTTTGAAAAATTGTGAAGGAGGTGTTGGTCCGCTCAGTACAGTTATACTGATTACGTGTTGTGTGACTGCCCCTAGAGTCTACCTTAACCACGGAGAATATATCCGGAATAATTGAACAATAACGACACGCTACAGTAGTCCTCATTTTCTAGCCTTTCCGAAATACACTAGACAATACTTGGTTCAGGTCGGCTGCCCACAGGTACGGATGACAAAACAGTTGTGATCAGCTCTATCCGCTGTACGAGTGCATAGAATAACTTGGCTTGCGTGTGTGTGTGTGTGTCCAATTTCAAATTTACCTCTTATATATCTAGTCGAAATAGCGGACCCTCTCCAGAGCATGACGTCAGAAGCTTTCGCTGACAAAATTTCCTGGCGAAAACTGATACATTGTGGTCAGTTGTATTTTTGGGTCTCTCTGTCCCTGCTTCGTTTTCGTTTTATACAAATTCTATCGTTTTCATCTATATCTCGTTTTATTCAGACGACGTCGAGCTTTCTATCCATATATCTCTTAATACATTATGTCCATCATGTATTAAGAGATATATGGATAGAAAGCTAGAATTTACAGAAGTGTACTAAAGTATTATCCGCTTACGTGTTGACACAAACAACTGCAATTTACTAAGCAAATACTGCACTCCTTACATTGCTATTTATACATAAACATGGTGTTACGTTGATAAAGTTAATATATAATGACAGGATGGTTCCTGTAGGCCAAGTTTACTTATAGGGTAGCAAACATCTAGACATCGAAACCAGCCAACATCAATCACCCTTATTTGAGCCACGATGGACGAAGTGGACAGTATACGTTTTTATTCAAACTTCACGAGGCTCCAACTTGAAATACAATTTAGTTCAATATATAAATGGCTTAGTATATGCAGTGTCGATAAAACTTTCGGCAGTCCGTTCATGTCTGGAATGCTGCCCTTCTTATTTTCCCCTTTTAATTAATCATATTATCACACTCGACATTGAGAATCCATGCTCCCTTTAAATGAATATAACAGAAGATCTTGATGTATAAGAAATAGAACAACATAGGGATGTACAAGATATCTATATTCAAGAGCTCAAACACATGCATCAACTCGCCATAACACACAATGGTAGAAGGCTTGCAGACAATCTCCTCACTTCTGCAGTTTTAGTTTCACGTCTGCTAAATACACCATATAGGCATGATGTCACTTCCTGTATTAATAAATGACTCCGTATAAAATAAACAAACAAGGAGCCCTGTCGTGTTACCTAGTTATACCGACACAATCGTTATGAATTTTAATCATAACACATACACTGTTTCCCAATGTAATCAAAGGTGAAAGAATTATCACTTTTCATCCATCCTGTTTGATATAATTCCATTCGACCGATGACACCAATAAGACCAAAAATGTTTCTGTATATCGTCCATATTTCCTAGGCATATTTTGTCTCGGCTTGTGCCGGGGAATCGCGCAGTTTCATTTAACAATAAAATTGCACTGCTAGAATCGATTCCAAAGGTATTGATACCAATTTTGCTTCAGTATCCAGTTCTCTGGCAGAAAATGGTGGTCAGCTGGTGTCCATTAAGCTGGTGGATTGGCTCATTTCTGTTGTATATATCACTTTCCTTTTTCTACAGGAATTTGTACTTGTTGTTGACGATGTTTAAGCTTCTCGATAAGACAATTGGTGGCCGAACTGTTTTATTTTACTGCCACTTCTAGATAAAGCATCTGCGCTGTCATTTCCGTTGATTTCCAATGGGAGGGTAACCACTGACAGGGAATGGTTGACGGCCTTTGGATGATGTTAAGCACAGATCTGATCTCATGCAACATAAAGTGTACTGACTTCCTAGCTCGATGGTCCATGGTTCGATCCCCAGTTGAGGTGTACTTTTTTAGACTGCAAACAGCTCCAGTGTCGACCCAGCCTCAAGAATTGGGTGTCAGAGCAACTCTGGGAAGGATAAGGCGGCGACGTGATGCTTAACATATGACCCTTAGTGTGCCGATATGCATAACACCATATTCCCAATATACCTCAATGGGCGTGTAACGGGATCCTTTACGTTTTTTTAAATCTCTTGAATCATGTTTTTATTTCTGAAGTTCTTTATTGATTCTAGTAGTGATCTACTGTCAATAACGATTACTATCTTAGTTGGTTGCTGCTGATTTGCTATAGTGAGTATTCTCAAAGCTTGCCTTAGTGACATTGCTTCTTCATTGAAATCGGAGATCTTTCTGGTAGGGAAGACCTTACGGATGATCCTCTAATCTATAAATCTGACACAAGTGCCTCCTCCACCATTCTTTACTGCCCCCTGAACGGATCCATTTGTGTATACATTGTTCGATTTCTTGGCGTTGTACGTTCCTTCAATCATCTCCTGAGCAAAAGTATTTAGTCGTCGGAGGTCCAGGTGGCCTTTCTTTCTTATTTCAATAACTTCTGTGATATATATTTTTCATGGCAGTAGTTTGGCTTACCATAATCAATTAACAGTTCCATTCCGGTATATTTGACTTTCTTCAAATTCTTTACCCTTCGAAAATAAAGTAAGTTCGTTCGTTCGTTTGTTCGTTCGTTCACTCCCTTTTATTAGCAATATGACAGTTTCTTGAAAATTTTACAGCGAGAAGCAGCGATGAAACAGTCTTGGAGTGGTCAATTTGTACTCCCCAGTAAGATGCTCAATTACAAATGGTATTTAGTGCTGCCTGCATCCTGAACTTTGCAGTAGACAAGTGTTCTGTGGCACAACAGGCCGCATAATCGTCAGCATGGAGAGCCATGAAGATACGCCTGGACAGTTTATCTGCAATATCGTTTATTTTTTTTTCTTAACCAGCGGCACTTGGGCTTTCAGCCCTTCGGCCAAATGACAAGTCTTTGCAAGGCTGGGGAGCATGTGGACTTTCCTTCCAACCAGGTCAGGAATTTCGCTCCTTCCCATCCACAGAGGGTTTATCTCAGGAGCTGTTCAGGTTATTCAGTCTAAATCCTGGTCGATGACACTTCTTCAAATGCCTACGTCCGGGCTTGAACCGTGAACAACTGATCTCCAGCGGAATGTGGTAACCATTACACCTGCGCGACTCCCATATCGTTTATTTAAATGATACATAGTTTAGGTGAGATAACTCCTCTTGGTACACCTTGTTGAATAGCAACGCGATGGCGCAATGTTCCATTAAGTTGAACTTTTGCTGTTGAACGTTAGACCTTCAATTTTGTTGTTCAGCATCTTAAGGAGAAGTCCTTCTTTCCATACCTTAATAAAAGCTTTTGTCAGGTCCAAAAGCAACAGCCAGTACTTTGTTCTGCTCATGGAGGGCATTTTCTACTTCCTGTGCTATATACAATAGCTGGTCCTGGGTGCTACGGTTTTTCCTTAAAGCTGACTGCGTTATCACGTAGATGGTATTTTTTTCAGACGTTTAAGTAATCTTGAGTTTATTATACTTTCCATAATCCTCCCAGACAGCGCAGTAGGTTAACTGGCCGAAAATCCACAGTAAACGCCTAAATCCAAAGTATTGATAATACTAATGAAGGCTTAAACTTGGTATTGGCTGCAAAAGAGGGAAAGCTCAAAAGCCCTAGTATACAACAACAACGCACATATTCAGAAAATGTGACAACCGGCAATGTGGAAATTATAGAAGCATAGCCCTTTCTAGGTGTCCCTGATAAACGTTAATCTAGAACACTGGAGCAGACACTCAGACGCCTGGCTGAATCATGAATACTGGAGCAGACACTAAGACGCCTGGCTGCACCACAAACAGGCGAAGTCCAGTGTGGTTTCTGAGCAGACCGAAGAACTCAGAACCTTATATTCACACTCTAGCAACTGAGTAAAAATGCCCTTGAATATAAAGATGAAATGCATCTTTGTTTGTTTGTTTTTTTATTTTTTTTTTAATTTTGAGAAGACGTCCCACGGAGCAAACTTTGGTGTTGCTTGGCAAGGAAGAATATTCCAACTCCTGTGATCTACGTCATACCGAGCTTCTACAAGACTTGCAGAAATGTGTGATGACGTAAGTCGAAAGAGTCCAGGACCACCACTGGTGAAAGACAGGGAGATATTATGTTACTATATAGTTTCACACTCCTCATGGACGATGTATTAGCGAGAGGAAAGATGTAATGATGATGATTTTATACTGGACAAATAGATGTATCAGATGATACCAGGATAGTGCCAGATAAGAGACTGGTCTTGCAAGAAAACCCCATTCTCTGAAAAGAGTAATGGTGTATCGACATCAAAGGTATAGTCAAGCTGTTTAGGTTCCTAGATGAGATGGTACTGTACTATCTTGGATACCTATGGGCTCCTTTCCAGACTAACCTTAGATAATGATTATGCTAGGGGTAATTAACTACACAACAAGAACTTTAAACCAAACTCAAATAATTCACTAAAGACTGGTGTCACGAAATGGATTTACGACTAGAGGCTGTCTACATATAGTGACAAGACACTAGTGAGAAGAAAGACTGAAAGGATAGCTTCAGATGAAAATGACAGTGCAAATGTGAAAGTTGAGACCATTGGCTCCGAGGTTGAGAACCGAAGTTGACTCTTCCTCGCCACTCCGGACGTCTAAATTGCTATGGCCTCGACCACCTCTAACTACCCTAAGGGGATAGGGTTCAATTAAGATTCACATACACCACGATACAGACAACAGATAGCTACTGTAAGTAATTAAAATGACTGGTCCAGACTATAAATGTACAAGTTTTATTATACACACAAACAAATAATCAAATACATGTCAAAAGGATAAAAATGCAGTGTAAGCACACTGGAAAAACAAATTCAGGCAAAATTTCAAATGATGTATCATCAAACCCAACCCTTCACCCACAAGTTTCACCTGTATGGAGAAAAAAGGTAAGATTAAATTAAATAAACCACACTGCACTTGGTGGGGTCTCAGATGTCGAGCCTCCACTCCAAACTAGCTGTTCTATATTCTTACTCTAACTCTGAGTACACAGTCAGCTGGAACGACTACGAATTTTCTACACAATCTCAGCACAGACTTCGTTTCTACACAGCCTATCCTGAAATCTCCTGAACACTGCTACACAACTAACTCGTCTAGAACTCTTCAGCAGCTGTCCTCTGTTATGATCTACACAGAACTAGGTCTCAGTTCTTTCTTTCAGGTCTACCACCTGTAGACTAAACTTCAGCAGCTGTCCTCTTGCTCTAAAATCTGTAGAGGGTATTGTAACCCTGTTTCCCTCCACAATTCTGTAAGTGACGACTAGGTTTAAACACTAACTTCTGGAAAAAACGGATTAGGTAGCTGGTTTTGCTGCTACCACTCTGGATTTACCTGCCTGCTCCGCTCTGGTTTCAGGCCTTCGGCGTTATTATGGCCGGGACGAAACGAAATAATTACAACGCTGGCAGCATGCCAAATCTGCGTGTGTAACAGAACGAGCTCAGCGCTCAGGATTTATCCAACAAATCCTATTCCACTCGAGAAATGTCTTCCCCTGCCTGGGAAAAACGGGTTCTCTATTCTTCGTCCGCCTCTGGCAAAAATCTCAAACCCTTCTCTGTGTGAGATTGCCAAATCTTGCCGGGGAAAAGTTATTGGAAACTTTCGCTCCCTCCCTCAGAGCCGCGATACCTGCTGTTAGACAGAAAAAAAATTGCAACAGCTAAACTACATGTAAATAAGACATTCCTAAAATAACTCCCTGACTCTCTTCCCGCTATGCACCACCATACAAATAATCGTGCCAATAAAGTCCGCTCCTCCACTCAACTCCCTTCTCTACCTGAGCCCAAAAGTAAACATTACCCGGCAATACAATCACGCAGACCGTCTGACCTAGGGTTCTGCATGACTGGTTACAATTCACAACAATAGTCTACTGAGGCCTATCTACCTGTCCAAAAATACTTTGGCCCACTTCTTACGCTGACCCGACAGGCAGCAATTGTTGAACACAAAATAAACTAGACCTCTCTAGGAATTCCTAAAATTCCCGTCAATAATATTAAATCACATTTAACGTGATAATACAAATATTATTCCCTTAACAGAAGTAATTTCATCGCCGTCTTCTGAATACTCAGAACCACAATACATAATCAATAACGTATAACCCTGTTAGATGCTAGCATATACATACTGCCTAGAAGTTATACATAACCCCAGGTTACCAATTTAATCTCAGTAGTTACGAACACGTGTTTACAATTCTTACGACCACGTGCTTCTCTCCCCCTCACCCCTCTGAACATCGTCTCAAATAAATATTCAGTAACCAATGCACCCACGTGCTCCCGTCTAAATATATATGTAACTATATAACTCAGAATAACCTCTCAAATGAAAATACACCTAACACGTGCTCCCGCCATATCTGTAAATTAACCTAATTCGCAGATGCGGGTTCTCTACAGACCTACTTTGAAAAAAATCCAAAGCACACCCGTAACAACTCAACTTTTAAACCAGCTTAAATACCGCTATTCCTTCAATAAGGAATTATTATGAACCTCTTTCGTTTCTCAAGTCTATCACTAAGATAGTATTTGATGGCTCTGGCGATAAGAATTAATTTAAAATTAACTTCCCAAGAAACTTACTGATCGGCATAGAACTAGAAAAGTTAAATAAGGTACCACGCTAATAAATTATGCTTACCAAACTCGAATGTCCCACTGAAAGGCAATCGACAATTTGACTCTGGCACGCGGCTGGCAATTATCATTAGAGAGAGCGAGAATTAAATTACGGGCCTATTTATCCTCTTAGATCAGCACGCTGACCTCGTGACGTCATATACGCGGCTTTGTTCTAAGCCCCAATGAACGCGCTGCCATTCAAAGCAGTTAGATCTCAGCCAACCAGAAATGTAAACAACTCTGGCTCATCCGGTTACTGCCCGCACGTGTTACGTGCATGGGTAACCCCATCCCCCGTTTAGACAAAGAAACGAGATTAAAGTTCAGCCCTCTACTGTTAAATGAAGCAAAAATGGCCGAAAATTATTTAACTCCCGAAAATACATCTATGGCCACTCAAATCTTTTAAAAAGACTAAACTGGTGCAAAACTGATCTAGGCTCTATAATCTTTCTTCTAGAATAACCCTGCAACAATTCTCTACACCCCAACTCTAAACTATATAAAGAAGAAACATAAAGCAGCTGAGATAAAACTCCATAGTGATCTCACTCTGAAAAACGTAAATAATAGGAGGAGAAAAAAAACATGGTGAAGGTTTACCTTTAATCCCTCCTAGAAAAAGTGAACAAAATGCAAGGTGAAAAAGACATGGGCCATTTGAAAGACAGAATCTCAGTCCTTTACATCACAACTGGGTACAATTTCTAATTTATTTATATACACTATCTTTTCTTCTTTGTTCTTTGTTAATTTTTCAAATAAAATTCAATTGAATGCAAAATAAAATTATGGGTCACTTTCATATATACATAACACATTTACAGTTAATGTCTTAAACTAATATAGTTCCTATTCACTGTTTTCTTGCTGCTTCCTTATGGAATCTGTCTCTATTTATGTGTTCTCTTGAATAGATGAATATTAATGTTACTTTATGACTCATATGACTGTCAAATGTCTTCTATATACAGTGTGTTCATCATCACATAGTCTATTCGTAGGTGGGTTAATTTGGTGTTTGAAACTTGAAGAGTAGCCCAATACTGAGCTACTTATCTGAAACAAAGTCATTCGTAGGCCTCATACAGCAGTATGATTTGATAGAACCCCACCACTGCGGGTGCTCCACTCGTCAAGATGACACAGTTAATTCTGGCAAACGCTCTGACGAACATCTATTTTCTGACTTGGTCACTAGAGATTGTGTATGACACTCAGGGCAGGATACAACCTGAAACACTATATACAACCTACGTAGTTTCGCTCATTGTCTCCTTGGCCAGTCAGGAGGTAATATGAGACAGTTCAGACAAGCTGGGTTTAATCACAAGAGAATTGCATCTTTGTTTGTTTAATTTTTTTTTAATTTTGAGAAGACGTCCCACGGAGCAAACTTTGGTGTTGCTTGGCAAGGAAGAATATTCCAACTCCTGTGATCTACGTCATACCGAGCTTCTACAAGACTTGCAGAAATGTGTGATGACGTAAGTCGAAAGAGTCCAGGACCACCACTGGTGAAAGACAGGGAGATATTATGTTACTATATAGTTTCACACTCCTCATGGACGATGTATTAGCGAGAGGAAAGATGTAATGATGATGATTTTATACTGGACAAATAGATGTATCAGATGATACCAGGATAGTGCCAGATAAGAGACTGGTCTTGCAAGAAAACCCCATTCTCTGAAAAGAGTAATGGTGTATCGACATCAAAGGTATAGTCAAGCTGTTTAGGTTCCTAGCAGAGATGGTACTGTACTATCTTGGATACCTATGGGCTCCTTTCCAGACTAACCTTAGATAATGATTATGCTAGGGGTAATTAACTACACAACAAGAACTTTAAACCAAACTCAAATAATTCACTGAAGACTGGTGTCACGAAATAGATTTACGACCAGAGGCTGTCTACATATAGTGACAAGACACTAGTGAGAAGAAAGACTGAAAGGATAGCTTCAGATGAAAATGACAGTGCAAATGTGAAAGTTGAGACCATTGGCTCCGAGGTTGAGAACCGAAGTTGACTCTTCCTCGCCACTCCGGACGTCTAAATTGCTATGGCCTCGACCACCTCTAACTACCCTAAGGGGATAGGGTTCAATTAAGATTCACATACACCATGATACAGACAACAGATAGCTACTGTAAGTAATTAAAATGACTGGTCCAGACTATAAATGTACAAGTTTTATTATACACACAAACAAATAATCAAATACATGTCAAAAGGATAAAAATGCAGTGTAAGCACACTGGAAAAACAAATTCAGGCAAAATTTCAAATGATGTATCATCAAACTGTGGTGAAGTGAGATGTTATAAATATTTATAGGGGACTTAGTGTACTGACTGAGATCAGCTGTGAAGGTATCTATATCTAATAAGAGTAGTGTATTATAGATAACCTTACTTGCTGCCACATATATTTATATCTCAGTCAGAATTATTCTGGAATAGTGTGATGACTACGTTATATGTCTAGGGTATGTGTAGGATGAAGTGTAAGTCATAACAACAACAGACAGATAAACAATTTAATTTATTCCACTACACGTGACAACACTGTGACACTCACATACATAAAACACTCTACAAGGATATCTTAAAGGAGTCACTGATAACATTTCAAATAACAATATGTATTCATTGCTGTCATGAATGGATATGTGTCCTGATTCAAATACAAAGGGAACCAGGAATCACAATCAATTTTACTTACAAGTTATATGTACAGAATTTATCAATATGAATATTGTAATGACATATATTATTAAAAGTATCCTATGTGTGTCAGTTGTGTAGTAGTAATATGAGGTAATACTGGTTTTGTTTTGTTCAAGCTCTGTTGGTATTTGTCATCATGACTTCAATAGTTTGTCTTTATTGGAACTAGTATTGGAGATGTTCTCAGTTCCTGATATTAAAACAATTTAATTCCCCTCTTAATGTTATTTTTACAAGGTCATTTTAAGATGGGGTACATAATTTTGAGCTCAGCTGGCCACATCAGCTTATCTTGCGTGATGGCGGCAGGAAAAGACTCCTCTGCTCGATTCTCCCCTGGGCTCTGGAGACACCTCACTGATAGCTAAATGGACCAAGGAGTATGCTGTCCGACTCTGGATTCAGCAAAGCTCTGACCAGGTGCTGCTCAATACCATCAAGACCACGGTCCCTGAAAACAAGAAGGATGTACCTTCTACTTCATAACTAATTGATATTCTAGTTCTACACTGCGCACAATACACCACAAACATTGAGTTCAGAGCGTTAGGCCAACTGTCAGCTTCATCTGAAATACTTTATACCAGTATTAAGCTCCTTAATGGTTACTACGCCTCTGCACTTCCAGCATTATTTCTTTCTAGTCAATCATCTAGGTGTCAGTGTACTGTTTGGCCATTCCATGCCGTTTTACTTTCCTCCGACACCTTCTGTTCAGGCTGGAGCATTATAGGCTTTACATCATGTTTGCTACTGAACTACACATATATACAGGCATAAATTAACAATTCACATTCAATTTTCATTAAAAGATACTGAATGTTTCAAGCTTACCACAATTCATAGAATAAACACAGATACGTTGACTAGCAATGAATTCTGGCACAATTACTGGCACAAATTCCCATCTGCTTATGTTCCAGGCTTTTATTTAGCAAAAATATGAGCTGGCTTCAACGCACTGTTGCTTTATCAAGCTTATTTGAACTAGTGGTTTCGAACTAACGCTCCTAAGTGATTATATCAGCGAGTCTGGCCAATGGAGCCACGTTTCGACAAGTGTTTGAAAAAATTTTACCTTCCTATGTCTCCCCTAACAACCAAAGATAGTATTTATAGTCCGACCAATCGTGTTTAGTCTTATATTTGTTGCGCTCCAATCAATTTGGAGTTTACATGGTAGGCTATTTCCGTACGCAAGGTTTTTTTCAAACACGTTATAAAAAAATTTTATGAGCAGAAATGATTTCATGCTGTCAGGCATCCCCACTATTTTATTTTGGTTATAACTTGTTAATTCCTAGACTATTTGCGTAACGTTTTACATATTCTTTGTCAGCCAGCCCTAAGGAACCCAAATATACAAATTTAAAAGAGCTACGTGGCTGCGTTCAAAATATGTATTTTCTAGGATAGTCGTGTAGTTGTTTTTTTATTTTTTTTATGTTAGAACCGCCACCTGTCCTGCTGTACTGTCAGACTAATGTCAGGATTTCGGACATAAAACAGTAGAATGTCAGGTTTCCCCAATAAGCGTTTTTCAGGTTTTAAAACCTAACTCTGGGAAGGTTAGTGTTTTTATCACTGTCGATTTGAAATAAAGTTAGTGCATGTGGCCTTACACGCGTGATAGTAGTAATTGTGTATCGCGCGACGCGTGTTTAGTGTTGCACGAGTTCGGCTTTATGCCTCTCCCTTCTCTCTATCCTTTAGTCCATCTGTCTTTAGTTACGCCGTGTATAAAATGGAATGAATGAAATATTAAAATTAGGTCATTGTTCAGCTTGCGTATCTCACTGTTTTTCCAAGAAATACAGCACACGTTTCATTGAAGAAAGCGGGTAATAATATAGTAGGCTTTTACTATCAACGTGAAAGCGTTACAATTTGCAGACGAAGCATAAAACAAAGGGGATTTCGAGTACATTCCTTGTGACAGCACTGTTATTTTACCATTGCTCTTTTCTTTATTAGAATTTATTTGTTAGGCTTTATATTTACCTTATAATTTATATATGTGGATTAGAATATTTCACGACACAAACCCAACCCTTCACCCACAAGTTTCACCTGTATGGAGAAAAAAGGTAAGATTAAATTAAATAAACCACACTGCACTTGGTGGGGTCTCAGATGTCGAGCCTCCACTCCAAACTAGCTGTTCTATATTCTAACTCTAACTCTAAGTACACAGTCAGCTGGAACGACTACGAATTTTCTACACAATCTCAGCACAGACTTCGTTTCTACACAGCCTATCCTGAAATCTCCTGAACACTGCTGCACAACTAACTCGTCTAGAACTCTTCAGCAGCTGTCCTCTGTTATGATCTACACAGAACTAGGTCTCAGTTCTTTCTTTCAGGTCTACCACCTGTAGACTAAACTTCAGCAGCTGTCCTCTTGCTCTAAAATCTGTAGAGGGTATTGTAACCCTGTTTTCCTCCACAATTCTGTAAGTGACGACTAGGTTTAAACACTAACTTCTGGAAAAACTGGATTAGGTAGCTGGTTTTGCTGCTACCACTCTGGATTTACCTGCCCGCTCCCCTCTGGGTTCAGGCCTTCGGCGTTATTATGGCCGGGACGAAACGAAATAATTACGACAATGCTGGCAGCATGCCAAATCTGCGTGTGTAACAGAACGAGCTCAGCGCTCAGGATTTATCCAACAAATCCTATTCCACTCGAGAAATGTCTTCCCCTGCCTGGGAAAAACGGGTTCTCTATTCTTCGTCCGCCTCTGGCAAAAATCTCAAACCCTTCTCTGTGTGAGATTGCCAAATCTTGCCGGGGAAAAGTTATTGGAAACTTTCGCTCTCTCCCTCAGAGCTGCGATACCTGCTGTTAGACAGAAAAAAATTGCAACAGCTAAACAACATGTAAATAAGACATTCCTAAAATAACTCCCTGACTCTCTTCCCGTTATGCACCACACAAATAATCGTGCCAATAAAGTTCGCTCCTCCACTCAACTCCCTTCTCTACCTGAGCCCAAAAGTAAACATTACCCGGCAATACAATCACGCAGACCGTCTGACCTAGTGTTCAGCATGACTGGTTACAATTCACAACAATATTCTACTGAGGCCTATCTACCTGTCCAAAAATACTTTGGCCCACTTCTTACGCTGACCCGACAGGCAGCAATTGTTGAACACAAAATAAACTAGACCTCTCTAGGAATTCCTAAAATTCCCGTCAATAATATTAAATCACATGATAATACAAATATTATTCCCTTAACAGAAATAATTTCATCGCCGTCTTCTGAATACTCAGAACCACAATACATAATCAATAACGTATAACCCTGTTAGATGCTAGCATATACATACTGCCTAGAAGTTATACATAACCCCAGGTTACCAATTTAATCTCAGTAGTTACGAACACGTGTTTACAATTCTTACGACCACGTGCTTCTCTCCCCCTCACCCCTCTGAACATCGTCTCAAATAAATATTCAGTAACCAATGCACCCACGTGCTCCCGTCTAAATATATATGTAACTATATAACTCAGAATAACCTCTCAAATGAAAATACACCTAACACGTGCTCCCGCCATATCTGTAAATTAACCTAATTCGCAGATGCGGGTTCTCTACAGACCTACTTTGAAAAAAATCCAAAGCACACCCGTAACAACTCAACTTTTAAACCAGCTTAAATACCGCTATTCCTTCAATAAGGAATTATTATGAACCTCTTTCGTTTCTCAAGTCTATCACTAAGATAATATTTGATGGCTCTGGCGATAAGAATTAATTTAAAATTAACTTCCCAAGAAACGTACTGATCGGCCTAGAACTATGAAAATTAAATAATAAAGTACCACGCAAAAATTATGCTTACCAAATTCGAATGTCCCACTGAAAGGCAATCGACAATTTGACTCTGGAACGCGGCTGGCAATTACATTAGAGAGAGCGAGAATTAAATTACGGGCCTATTTATCCTCTAAGATCAGCACGCTGACCTCGTGACGTCATATACGCGGCTTTGTTCTAAGCCCCAATGAACGCGCTGCCATTCAAAGCAGTTAGATCTAAGCCAACCAGAAATGTAAACAACTCTGGCTCATTCCCCCGTATTAGACAAAGAACACGAGATTAAAGTTTCAAGCCCTCTACTGTTAAATGAAGCAAAAATGGGCCGACCGATAAATTATTTAACTCTCCGAAAATACGTCTATGGGCCACTCAAATCTTTTAAAAAGACTAAAAAAACTGGTGCAAAACTGATCTAGCTCTATAAATCTTTCTTTCTAGAATAACCCTGACAGCAATTTCTCTGCTACCCCAACTCTAAAACTCCATAAAGAAGAAACATAAAGCAGCTGAGATAAAAACTCCATAGTGATCTCACTCAGAAAAAACGTAAATAATAAGGAGGGAGGGAAAAAAAAACATGGTGAAGGTTTAACTTTATTCCCTCCTAGAAAAAGTGAACAAAATGCAAGGTGAAAAGACATGGGCCATTTGAAAGACAGAATCTACAGTCATTTACATCACCAACTGGGTACAATTTCTAATTTCATATTACTATACACTATCCTTTTTCTTCTTTGTTCTTTGTTAATTTGTTCAAATAAAATTCAATTGGAATGCAAATCAAAATTATGGGTCACTTTCATATATACATTAACAACATTTACAGTTAATGTCCTTAACAACTAATTAGTTCCTATTCACTGTTTTCTTGCTGCTTCCTTATGAATCTGTCTATATTTATGTGTTCTCTTGAATAGGATGGGAATATTAATGTTTACTTTATGGGACTCATATGACTGTCCAAATGTATTTCTATATTACAGTGATGTGTTCATCATTCACATTAGTCTATTCGTCGGTGGGGTTAATTTGCGAGATGTTTGAAAACTTGAAGAGTAGCCCAATACTGAGCTACTTATCTGAAACAAAGTCATTCGTCTGGCCTCATACAGCGAGTATGATCTGGATCGTACCCCACCACTTGCGGTGTGATCCACTCGTCAAGATGCACACAGTTAATTCTGGCAAACGCTCTGACGAACATCTATTTTCTGACTTGGTCACTAGAGATTGTGTATGACACTCAGGGCAGGATACAACCTGAAACACTATATACAACCTACGTAGTTTCGCTCATTGTCTCCTTGGCCAGTCAGGAGGTAATATGAGACAGTTCAGACAAGCTGGGTTTAATCACAAGAGACATAGTAAGTCATGAATTCGTTCAAGTTCTAGCACAATAGTACAGTATTTCACTTGTTTCAATTTTATCCATGATTTGCTTCAATAAAATCATATAGGCCTTATGGTAATCATTGTGTCACATTTCAAATAATACAGAAAATCAATCTGTTATAGTCATTCCATCCTCCATTTTGGATAGTCCTTTCCAGCAAGCATAATATCTTTAAAACGCTTTCCACAACCAACTTGCTCAATCCATTCGTTCTGCTTAATTAGTACACAATTAAACTAAACCTACACACGTCGGGTTGTCCTCCAGAAATAGCACAATGATTCTACACATGCTAATATGTCTTTAAACACACATTGATAATATATTTACATATGGCTTTACTATTTTATAATCCATGATTTGCCTCCAAATAACATATTCTCTATTAAAAAAATAATCATGGAATTCATAATTTTAACACCAGTCTCCTCAATTTTATTTACACAGTGTACGTGTAAGAGGTCAGAAGGAGACTGGCCATAGCAATGCAGAGGTTAAATAAAATGAAGAACCTATGGCATAACACCAGCAAATTAATAAAAGTAAAACTTCTGAGAACGTTCATCTTTCCGGTAGCAACATATGGATGTGAATCATGGACCATTACTCAAACATTAAAGAAAAAAATCGAATCTTTCGAAGCAAAGTGTTACAGAAAAATTCTCAGAATATCGTGGACCAAGAAGAAGAAAAATATAGACAACCTACACGACCTGAACATCGAGGAAAACTGGTTCATAAACAATATCATGTCCCGGAAACTGAAATATTTTGGCCACATTAAACGCCATAGTGGCTTAGAGAGAGTAGTGATGGAGGGTATGGTACCTGGAAGGCGAGGCAGGGGCCGACCAGGACGACGGTGGACACAGGACATTGAAGACACCTTGAACATGACATTGGAGGAGGCAGGAGGGTGGCTAGAGATCGACAGTCTTTCAGGCGGGCTGTGATGAGAGCTACGTTCTGCAAAGGCCATGCTACATGATGATGATGATGATGAGTGTACGTGTAAAGAAAAAAAACCCACATGTATTGGTATCTCTAGAGTTGTCCTTTTTTTTCCTTTGAACTGCTATACTCACCTGCTGGAGACTGAACACAGAGAATGTGTTACATTTATCACCCCATCCCGATGTCAAGTATTTATTGTACTTTTACCACAGTAGGTTTCCAAACAATTTGTTTATGAGATTGTTAGAGTTTTTCGTAGATTCGCTTTAGTATTCTGTTATGAGGCGCAGGCAAAAGTAGCGTTGTTTTTGTATCATCAGAGACCTTGAACTCTGTGAGGTCTAGAATAAAATGTACTCCACTCACACAAGAACGTTTAGATAATGTTTTAATCACAGCATTGACTAATAAACTGTCAAGTATATCTTCACTCTCAAGAGTTATATTGTTGACCCTGTTCTCTGGTCTCCGCCAGGATATCATTGTTCATTACTTCTGATGTCAAAGTAGTGTCCGATTGGCTGAGTGGTTAAAGCTCTTTCCTCTCGAGGTACAGTTGCGGGATTCCGACATCGAAACCTGACAGCGTCACGCACCAGATAACACAATTGTAAATGGGTAGCTGGTTCTTCTTTTGTGTTAGGAATGCAAAGGCAGCAATGAAGGAACTGATCACTATCACCTAAATAAAAAGCTGGACGTAGTTTGATGAAGTCTCTAACGTTTTATTATACTACGGCAATATCTTGTATGGAGTTAGCTTGACCTTTTTTATTAGATGCCATAAGTATTGGTAATATTGGTCTATATCTTATATACCACTACTACATATTTTAGTCTCTAAACTTTCTGAACTTAATAATTGTCTATACTTCTCGTCCACATTACATATTTATTACTTTCAGTTTACGTTTAGCCTGCCTGTCCTGGGTCATTTGTTCAAGGCGTCTTCATGTCGCTCCTACCCGTTGTGTGTGTGTGTGTCTTGTACCTTTCTCAATGTGTTTTAGGTTCTCTTTCCAGATCTGATACCTGTTGGTTTTCAGAACAAGGACTGCCTTGTCATGTGTAGATAGAACTTGTGTAGCAGGTAATGCTACGGGACGGAACTAGTTAAGAAAATATTGAGATAAAATTAAATAAAGCTTTTATCATCATCAATATACTCGTATTTTATGCTCCCTTGAATGTCCTCAACAAACACACACTAACTCTGTCTCTCCTGTGTCAAGATTTTTCTTGTCACTAGGTTTTTCTTTGTCTACTTGACCTCGTTTAATGTCTGTCTATAGTTGTCTTACCCGTGATAACATGTCTGTCTACTTTTTCTTACACGGAGATTTTAGCACAGGAACTGCCTTATATTGCTATCAACAGATTGTCTCAATGTGTGTCCTGTCTCACGTCATGTCTTCTCAGCTCAAACGAGGAAGTGACTTTGGCTATCTCAGAAACTCACAGTCTCAGCTTTCAGTTACTCCTTAAAATTGGAAGTGTCAGACATGGGCAACAGCATCGAGTCATCATGACCCATTAGACAAGCCAGCTCCATCACTCAAAAACTAAGTCCAGTCACTAAGTTAAGTGTACTAGTAGAAGTAGTATAACAAAGAAGAATAGTTCAACATCAGGGTAATAGTACTATAGGAGTGATGGGTTATAGACTTGGTGTTCACTTCTCAACCTGATATCTAGATTCACAGTATGTTAATAGAATAATTGTTTTACAAACCAGTTTTAAGCTTTCAAAAAAAGTATGTCAGTATTTCACGTGTTGTAATTTATATTCTGTTATCTAAGGGAACACGTCAGTAATTTGTTAGTTAGGAGAGTTGTTGCGCTGGATACATAAAATATCTCTGCAGAACTTTCCCAGATCTCCTTCTTTCACCGAGAGAGACTTACCTTCTCTTTTTTTCTCCTATATACTTTTTTTTCATTTCGTCCTATTGAACTTATCTTCACCTCCACAGTTAGGTCAAACACGGTATCTTTCTGAGGCAAAAAAAAAAAAGACGCCGCAAAAATGTGTTTACCAACTTAATTTATGCGGCAGTTTATGCCAGCCAAAAATACATTATGAAACTGGATGATCCCTTGCATCTAGAGATCTATTCTCTTATAAATATTATTTTCCCAAAACTACAATCCAGTTCACATTTAGAAACGTTTAACAGAAATACTTAGAGCAAAGTTACAAAAGGATCAATATTTTTTTTTTTAAATTACTTGCTTATACACAAAAATAGATTGTGCTATTAACTACTAAATATATTGTAATACTGTAAAGAACGAAAAACGCAATGTTAAAAATTTTAATTACGTTAAACAAATATTTTGTTTCCCTTGGAATAGAACATTATTTCCCTTCGTAATAACATTTAAAAACTATCTACTTACATCCTCGACACCTTCGGGTATAAGATGCTCTGTCCGTTTTGGCTGGAATTAACCAGGAAGGATTGATTGTTTCATAGACATAAAGAGTACACACTTGAGGGCAAGTCCGGACACAATGGGCTAATATCCTGTTTGTCAAACATTTTGATTACATGTTTTTACCCAGGAGTCTTGTGCTCTTTGGGTCACCTCTACACTTCGTTTGCGGGGTAGGCGAGGTTCCGATTATGAGATGAGATGAACTATCTATTTGTGCGTTGCGGGGACAAACATTGCGATGTGAACCTCTGCTTGAGTAAAAACATAGAAAATTAATTTAATGTCAGTGAACGATATGTTTGTTGCAGCACGTGTGTTAAAAAGAATTCGTTAAATATCACTCATTTTAAACTGGAGTAACGTATTGTAATAAATAGCAGTAGTTAAAATGTATGTACGTTTTTGAGATGTAACCTTGCAGAATTTTTCTTATTTTGTTACTAGCGATACACATAATGTTATCTTCTTCAAACAAATACAATAATTCAGTGCTGTTAAAAATAAAATTAAAAAGTCGAAACGAAACGAATTCTTACTAGTGCAACTTCTGTTACTACTGCTTCTATAGTCGAGGAAGTTGAGGGGAACTGCGGTAAGAGTAAAAAGAAAAAGTAGAAAAGCCAGTTATCAGTTTTCTTTGTCTTTTGTCCTCGTAAGACAAATCACCTTTTTTTCAATATTTTTTTCACACCCATCCTGCAACGACTAACTATTGGTCAGTTTTGTAGAAACATATTCAAAAGCTTTGACGTCAAGAAACACATAACTGAAGAGATACAAACAACACACTCGCTGCTTAAAATTTCAAGTCTAGAGACTACTAAATGTCAAGCTAACGAGCATCGTCGCCGTCAATCAAGTATTATATATTCATATTTTTGTGGTTTCCAATTTTTACAGAACTGAGTAATCTCCCCATACCTAAACCTTCTCATTCGCTTTTTACGAGTTGATGGTAGGTCACAGTGTTACTATTTTTTGCTCCCCCTCGGGCCCCGAACATTTACTAGAATGGAACTTAGCTCTTTACATTGGATTTGTGAACTATAAAAAGGCATTTGGCAGTGCAGGTAAAGAATCACATGGAAATTAATGAGGCATTATGGAGTTCCACTGAAGATCATTAACTTAATAAAGAAAACGTATGAAGAAGTGAGATACAAATTTCTCCAGATAGGACATCTTAAGGACAACTTGTATAACCGTTTAGGATAAGAACTGGCTGTGAAACGATGCCTCTTGGCACAATTTCTCATCATATTGGCACTACTGTTTCCTCCAAGAATCTAGTCATTGTAATAGTTTATTATTCATTACAGTATTCAGATACCCATAAGACCTGTGATAATGTTCCGTAACACCACACAATATAGGCTACCGCTTATCCTGTCATCTAGTTTTCTTTTTTTATTGTCCATGATTTGCATCCATATAACACACGCGCTTAAAAAAATAATTAATTATATCCGCTACACTGTCAGTCTTCTCCCAGCCGGGAAACACGTAGCCCATGCACAATGACAAGGTTGACTATGGTTTTTCCTTCTTTTAGATTTAGCGCCATAATGCGCTCTGAGACAGGTTCCATCCTTTGATGCTATCTCTTTTGTTTTTAGCTACAAAGCAACCCACCCCTAATTTAGCTTTGTTGGTTGTGGGAAATCCACTGTAGAGCAGCATGTCGCCATCGAGATCCACAACTTTACAGCTGCGATGTAAATGTAAGTCTACAAAATGGTAAAATGTAACTCATTTCAATAAATGGTAGAGACAAAGACAGTTCTATGAGAGATAAATGTCAAGACAATTGATACAAATGGCAAATATAAAGTAAGTTGTACAGTTGGTTGATGCATGGGCAGTTTTATAAATTAGATGATAGACACGTTCAAGTGGTCCAGTAGTCAGAGCACTGGCCTCTCGCAGCAAGTGTGCCTGTCTCGATTCACGGTATAGCCATGCTGCAATCGATCCAGCTGTAAATGGGTACCTGTAGTGGGTTTGATGGTATTGTATGATGGTGATAGTACTACGTGTGATGCATGAGGTCAGCTGTGAAGGCTCCTGAGATAATATGTATCTGTGAATTGTCAGAAGGCCCTTCTCGCTACCACTACGACCTCACACTTATCTTTTTTTTTCTAATGACTGTGGCTCCGTTAAGTGTCTAGGGTAATGATATGTATTGTGGTGTGGTAGTTTATAGACACATACACAGATATTTAATAAGTCTAATAATATTAACAAATGTTATAATACACTGAACTAACTCAAGTGTGTAAAATTTTTGATAGAAATTTTCTTACATTTATTTTGTTCTGGATCAAGTTTTATTTTGACCAGAACTTATAAAAGATTTAGAAATTATGAAAGAAATGCATGGAATATTACATAATAAATGCAAGAGTGTACGAATGTATGTTACTAGACTATTTAGTTTTATTAGTGTTTATAGTAGTCATCTAATTTGGGAGACCGTTTAATGGTTGTGCTATTGGGGTGGCCTCATCACTCCAGTCTATATTGACTACACAGTGTCCAGTAAATTGTAGGAATTTTATGGGATTGTTAGTAACTAGTGAGTTGGTGAATTCTCAGCAGACCAGAGGCTCACTCAACTTTGAAGATGTAGCTCTGGTGCTGAGATCTGGTGGCCCCACCTCTCCGTGCTTGGGGGAAATAAGAAAATTATGGTGGCCCCACCTCTCCGTGCTTGGGGGCAATAATAGTCTGCTCTGACACAACGTTACTGCACGGATCCACTCTGGTAAAATCACCAACTTAGTTGACACCGCCTTGGTGCCAACTGAAACTCACAGCTCTGCAATCAAAGTATTGGTTATGTGTCAAAATTCCATTCTCTAACCATGTCTGGACACAACACTACACAACAACAACACCATATAGACAGGTCAGATCTCTCTGACCAAACAGCACATTTTACCATGGTGGTTTCACATCGGATAGGTTCTCCCAGACTACAGATTCTGAAATATGTTTATTAGTTTCCTCCCCTAAAATAGGATAGGTAATATGTTTCATTGATCTCAACACTTGATCTGTCCTTTCTAATCCTTGCTGGAGTTTATGTATTTTATTTGTCTCTAGACCCTGAACTGGGGCGGGGGGTCTAGAGCGAACCCTTACTTGTTGTAAGGAACAGATTATGCTATTGCAGTATCAAATCACTCGAACCTTAAACAAATATTAAAATGTATAAAGAAATAAGTTCAGTCTTACCAGAAATATGAATATAGTACACAGTAAATAAGTGCTAGCAAAACTCTGCTGAGCTGCTGGCTATAGTATGGTGTCCCACTGAATATTATGTATTATTTCTGGGAAATCACCACTACAATTAATGACTGTGTTACTGGACAGACTTATGTCGAATGGCAAAAATGTGCGTCTCTATCCCGCTAATATAAAATGCGTTGGCCAATCAGATCAGAAGACTAAGCTTTTCAATTCAAAATTTGAAAATAAAGTCAAAATTACATCTTATTTTCTCAAATGTACGTCCGTCACATTTTATCTTTTCCCAAAAAAGTCAAAAGTACATCTCAATTTTTAAAATGTACGTCGGTCACAATTTATCTTTTTCCCACAATTTCACTTGTTTTTTTGGACTAACACATGTAAAACTGCACGATCCTGCCTCCTAAGTTATTTTTAGCCACTACTGTCCGCTACTCCCCCCTCTTTTGCATTCTAACTAGATTTGAACACTTGAGTCTAAAGGTTGCGATTTTTGTGCAAATAGTGGCATGTTTGATTCAATGCAGTCTTTCGCTGATGTGAACAACCCCGTCTTTTGTCATTATCTTTCTTATTATCTGTCCGTCTGTATAAATAAAAGTATATTATTTCACTGCTCAGAATGGGCTATCCGGCCAGCTAATTTTTATGTTCCTAACATTAATATTAAGAAAAAGTTACTTTTTGAATTTTGTAATCTTTCAAGCATCTGCGTTTGCCGCTGAATTCAAATAAAAGGCTTGGTATCGCAAAAGCGTCCAATAAATGACTGTGGCGTATCATATCCAAGGTCCCTTCTGTCGAATTCCTTACTTTATGTCAACTTGGGGGGGGGGGGGGGGAACGTGACTTTTCCTCCTTGCCCCACCAATTTGCGTCCATTAACCTCGCTAGTTCAAGTATGCGTTCAGTCAGATTTTTGTCTTTTGATCCTCGTTCCGTTTTGCCTTCAAGTCTAACACCTGATGACCCGTGGCGCGGGCGATCATGTATTCCAGCAGCTTACGCATTGGTTTTTTATCCCTACGTTGTATCATTGGAGATATTTTGACGTTGCATCACTGTTAATTTTTACGACACATCTCCCCACCTGAAAACATGCCTACGGCAAGTTCTAAAACCAGTGATACACAAAGACAAAATCTCTCCTTACGCCTGCCATTACTCTAATTTTGATCACAGGGGTGCCGACTGAGGAAATCTGCACCGACATTCAATTTACCTGGGATATATTGGATACTAAACTGATAAGGTTGAAGCAATAAAGACCACCTCAGCAATCTTGCGTTTTCATGCTTAGCCTGAGATAAGAATACGAGAGGCTGATGGTCCGTCTCGACCACAAAAGTCCTACCATACAGATAGATTTGAAACTTCTTTATTGCCCAGACCAACGCTAAACATTCTTTTTCGCTTGTGGAGTATCCTTGTTCCGCCTTATTCAATTTGCGGCTTGCATAAGCGACTGGTTTCAGTTCCCCATCAGGTGAAGATGATCTTTGCAACAAAGCCGCCCCGAGTCCTACATTACTGGCATCGGTTCTCAAGACAAAGTCCTGTGTCAAATCAGGTAGTTTGAGAATAGGCATGCTAGTAAGTTTTTCCTTTAAATCCTGGAACGCTAATTCACTTTGCGCAGTCCAATTAATTTTATCTGGAAGTCCCTAGCGAGTCAGATCAGTCAGAGGCGCACAAATAGAGTTAAAATCTTTGATATATTTTTGATAAAATCCGCATAACGACACAAATGATCGCACGTCCTTTTTTGTTTGTGGTCTAGGTGCTCTCTGCAGTTTTTCCAAGTTCTTAGGATCATGGGTCATGCTACCCTGATATACCGTGTGATCCAAGAATTCCAACTCTTTGCATCCAATGCAACATTTTGTTGGCCTAGCAGTTAAGTTCGCCTCCCTAAGCCTATTAAATAACATTTCTAGAGCTTCAATGTGTTCTTCAAATGTCTCTGTGGCGACGAGTATATCATCCATGAAATTCGTGATACATGGGTTATTCAGGGGATCCAACAATTTGCGCATCATCCTTGAAAATACACTCGGAGCATTTTTCAGTCCGAATGGTAGCATGTTGAATTCATAATGTCCATCTGAAGTGCTAAACGCCAAATAAGGTCTCACTTCAGGCTTCACTGGGATCTGGTAATAGCCTTTACTAAGATCCACCTTTGAAAAGTATTTTGCCTTGTTCAGTCTGGCAAATAACTGTTTTGTGTCTGGTAATGGATCCACTTGCCCTTCTGTGACAGCATTCAGTTTCCTGTAATCTATGCACAGTCTGTGTTCCCCAGACGGTTTTCTCAGCAATACGACACTAGAACTAAAAGATGATTCACTGTGTGAAATAATCCCTTCCTTCAACAAATAATCTATTTCTTCCTTCAATGCCTTCTCCTTCGCGAACGGAATAGAATAGGCTCTCATACAGATTGGGTTTGAGTCTACCAGTTTCATGTCATACTGTAGCAAATTTGTATGTCCTGGTTTATCTGTTAATACATCTGTATGTTCCTCCAGAACCTGTTGAACTCTCTCCCTCTGGTTTTTAGTCAGGTGCTTACTGACTTTTACCTGTGCTGTTGTTTCACAAGGATGTAATGGGTATTCATGTGAGGTGAGTGGTTCCTTTTGCATTTGAGTTGCGATAGCTAAGGTCAGTAAGGGGGTGCTTTCCTGGAGTGGTCTGTCCAGATACTTCTTTAACAGGTTTACATGATAAACTTTCTCCTTCCCCTTTTTATCAATTTTATAGTTTGTTCTAGACACCTTCTCTAGAACCGTATATGGACCTTGCCATCCAATTTGTAATTTATTCTGGCTACCGGGTAGTAGAAGCAGCACCTTCTCTCCGACTGCCAGTTCTCTGTCCTTTGCCTTCCTATTAAAATATGCTGCATGTTTCTTCCTGGCTTGTTTCAAATTATCATTTGCCAGTTTCCATCCAGCTTTCAAACGAGTGGTCAGTTCGTTCACGTATTGATACGATGAGGTAACAGTCTCTTCCGCCTTCTCATCTGTCCAGGTCCTTAATAGAGCTTCTAATGGACCTTTTATTGGCCTCCCAAATAGCAGAGTTGCGGGAGCCATCCCGGTTGAACTATGTGGTACCTCCCGGTACGCAAACAATGCGGAGGGCAGGAATTGATCCCACAGATCCGGTTTTTCGTGTGCCAGCTTTCTCAGGATAGAAATGAGAGTCCCGTTGAACCTCTCTACCTGGCCGTTCCCTTGCGGATGGTACGGACTACAATGAAAGTGTCTGGCTTGAAATAGCTTAAAAACTTCTTCCGTTAGTTTCCCCTTGAACTGAGAACCATTATCCGTCAAGATTTGATGCGGGAATCCTAATCGGGTAAATATTGTAAGTAGTGCCTCTGCTACATGTTTTGAATCAATTGACGGCAGGGCTACCGCCTCTCCCCACATAGAACAAGTGTCCACCAGAGTAAGGATGTAACTGTTCCTCCTCTTGGTCCGAGTGAGAGGTCCTACAATATCCACAGCAACCCTCTCAAAAGGTGTTCCCACTATGGGCATTTCCCCTAGAGTTGCAGGAGCAGTCCAGTGCTTTGGAGCTACCCTTTGACATTCTGGGCAGGATTTGACATATCTTTTTATATCCTCCGTTATCCCTGGCCAGAAGTAATGACAAGCTATACGCTGTCCTGTGGCGCTGATCCCCATGTGACCACTGAAGGGAATCGCATGCCCGAGTTCCATCACTTTATCTCTATATGAAGTGGGAAGAACCAGCTGGTTGTGACCATTTGTTCCAGTTCCGGCCTTCCTGTATAAGAGTTTGTGCTTCATGAAATATTCCCCCTTGCTCGGAGGTGTGTGGCATTTGGGCAATTTTTTAAAACATGGCCTGAGTGTCCTATCCTCAGCCTGCGCCTTCCTCATCTCCTCTGGATGAGCATTTATAGGTTCACCTTCTTCCTCCTTCTTCTGTGACCTGGTCTGCACTGTCGCCATGATCACAGGTTTCTCGGGATTCCCCAAGAAGACGTATCTACACCCCAATATCAGAGGGTAGATTGGTTCATCTATCACTGCTGCTCTGATTTCTCCTTCCACATAGCGAGTTTTCACCGTTATCCTTGCGATGGAAAGTGTCATGAGTGGTATGTCCTTAGTTGCCCCTTGTATTTCCACTGTTTCTGTGGTATACTGACTTGGGTCCACTAGGCTAGACTTCACAACTGAATCATAATCCAAACCTGTATCATAAAGGCACCTTATGGTGACCCCATTACAAATAACATCCTCACAAACTGGGGGGGGGTGATAAGGTTCCTGGTGTCCATTAGGATTAACCTTTAATCTTTGCGTCCCCGACTTCATTGCAGCAATGTTTGAAGGTTTCCTTCTACAAAATTCGGTGTTATGGTTATCCTTCTTGCACCATTTACACCATCTTTTTCCTTGGTTCAACGGTTTTCTTTAATTGAATTTTTGGTCATTGAACTGTGAGTTTCTGTCTCTGTAGTCATTTGTTGGCCGTTCAAAGTTTGTCCTACCTTTATTTCCCTGCTCCCTATTATCAAATTTATTAAATTGCTGTGGAGCTTTAAAATTATCTATGTGCTTCTTTTTAGCACCACTTACCTCTGCCTGGGCTGCCTGATACCTCTCAGCGACATTTAAAACCTCCCCCAACTTCTCTGCACCTTGTTCCATGAGAAATTTTCTCATGTCTGGAGCCATGGACTCTCTCAATTGCTCAATCATGATCATTTCTTTAAGATCTTGGGTCTTCCCCAGAGCAGTCCATTTCTCCAAATAGGTTTCTAGTCTGGCAGAGAATTGGTGGTATGTCTCCCCAGACAACAATTTGGCATTTCTAAATTTCTTACGATAAAATTCCCCATTTTTTTCGTACCTCAATAACAAAGCCTGCTTTAACATGTCATAATTCTCCTGGTCTTCTCTGTGCATTTTTGCAAAGACTTCGTAAGAAGTACCTCTCAGTCCCTTGGATAGCTTTAAACTCCACCTCTCTCTCTCTAACCCATATGTAGTAGCTAATAACTCAAAACGTCCTAGGTACCCCTCTATGTCATCGTCTTTTTCAACAAAATGGTCTAAATGAAACCCCATAGCTGAGTTTGAGGCTCCCAGACTGGGCGTAGCATCTGAGGCAAAAGGGCTGGCACCATTTTCAGGGGCCGGGCCTTGTAGCTCCAGCTCCATTAGTCGTAATTCGTGCTCCCTTTGCAACCTTCTATCTTCTGCCTCCCTTTCGGCTTTTTTATCTTCTGCCTCCCTTTGCAACTTTCTATCTTCTGCCTCCCTTTCGGCAGTCAATCTTTTTTCTGCTGCCTCTAATGCCTTTGCCTCTTTGTCAGCCTCAATCTGCAACCTCTTAGTCTCAGCCTCAATCTGTAACCTCTTAGTCTCAGCCAACCGTTCGGACTCTAATTTTCTTTCAGCCTCTTTTTCTAATCTCCTTTCTTCCCGTTCAATATATTTATCATATTCAGTCGTTACATGTTGAATTAAAATCTGACCATCCATTCCCATCTCCTTTGCCGACAGCACAGCAGCTGATCGGAATTTTGCCAGCTCCGCCATACTTTTTAGACAATATAATAATCTACAAGATAAATCTCTAACCACTAAAATACTTCTACTTACTATAGTCTAACTAATTCTAATTAATTAATTAACTAATTACTGGCTGTGAAGATTCACCAACTTTTATCTGCAGGGACACTTTTACTTTTAAGGGAATTTTACAATTTTGTTCCCCTAATTTTATTTCTCCCACCAGGAGATCCTAATATACTTAATGGGCTAATTATCCCGGGACAAAGAGACCCCAATATATGTAGTGGGTTTGATGGTATTGTATGATGGTGATAGTACTACGTGTGATGCATGAGGTCAGCTGTGAAGGCTCCTGAGATAATATGTATCTGTGAATTGTCAGAAGGCCCTTCTCGCTACCACTACGACCTCACACTTATCTTTTTTTTTTTCTAATGAATGTGGCTACGTTAAGTGTCTAGGGTAATGATATGTATTGTGGTGTGGTAGTTTATAGACACACACACAGATATTTACTAAGTCTAATAATATTAACAAATGTTATAATACACTGAACTAACTCAAGTGTGTAAAATTTTTGATAGAAATTTTCTTACATTTATTTTGTTCTGGATCAAGTTTTATTTTGACCAGAACTTATAAAAGATTTAGAAATTATGAAAGAAATGCATGGAATATTACATAATAAATGCAAGAGTGTACATATGTATGTTACTAGACTATTTAGTTTTATTAGTGTTTATAGTAGTCATCTAATTTGGGAGACAGTTTAATGGTTGTGCTGTTGGGGTGGCCTCATCACTCCAGTCTATATTGACTACACAGTGTCCAGTAAATTGCAGGAATTTTATGGGATTGTTAGTAACTAGTGAGTTGGTGAATTCTCAGCAGACCAGAGGCTCACTCAACTTTGAAGATGTAGCTCTGGTGCTGAGATCTGGTGGCCCCAACTCTCCGTGCTTGGGGACAATAAGAGAATTATGGTGGCCCCACCTCTCCGTGCTTGGGGGCAATAATAGTCTGCTCTGACACAACGTTACTGCACGGATCCACTCTGGTAAAATCACCAACTTAGTTGACACCGCCTTGGTGCCAGCTGAAACTCACAGCTCTGCAATCAAAGTATTGGTTATGTGTCAAAATTCCATTCTCTAACCATGTCTGGACACAACACTACACAACAACAACACCATATAGACAGGTCAGATCTCTCTGACCAAACAGCACATTTTACCATGGTGGTTTCACATCGGATAGGTTCTCCCAGACTACAGATTCTGAAATATGTTTATTAGTTTCCTCCCCTAAAATAGGATAGGTAATATGTTTCATTGATCTCAACACTTGATCTGTCCTTCCTAATCCTTGCTGGAGTTTATGCATTTTATTTGTCTCTAGACCCTGAACTGGGGCGGGGGGTCTAGAGCGAACCCTTACTTGTTGTAAGGAACAGATTATGCTATTGCAGTATCAAATCACTCGAACCTTAAACAAATATTAAAATGTATAAAGAAATAAGTTCAGTCTTACCAGAAATATGAATATAGTACACAGTAAATAAGTGCTAGCAAAACTCTGCTGAGCTGCTGGCTATAGTATGGTGTCTCACTGAATATTATGTATTATTTCTGGGAAATCACCACTACAATTAATGACTGTGTTACTGGACAGACTTATGTCGAATGGCAAAAATGTGCGTCTCTATCCCGCTAATATAAAATGCGTTGGCCAATCAGATCAGAAGACTAAGCTTTTCAATTCAAAATTTGAAAATAAAGTCAAAATTACATCTTATTTTCTCAAATGTACGTCCGTCACATTTTATCTTTTCCCAAAAAAGTCAAAAGTACATCTCAATTTTTAAAATGTACGTCGGTCACAATTTATCTTTTCCCCACAATTTCACTTGTTTTTTTGGACTAACACATGTAAAACTGCACGAACCTGCCTCCTAAGTTATTTTTAGCTACTACTGTCCGCTATTCCCCCCTCTCTTGCATTCTAACTAGATTTGAACACTTGAGTCTCAAGGTTGCGATTTTTGTGCAAATAGTGGCATGTTTGATTCAATGCAGTCTTTCGCTGATGTGAACAACCCCGTCTTTTGTCATTATCTTTCTTATTATCTGTCCGTCTGTATAAATGAAAGTATATTATTTAATTGCTCAGAATGGGCCATCCGGCCAGCTAATTTTTATGTTCCTAACATTAATATTAAGAAAAAGTTACTTTTTGAATTTTGTAATCTTTCAAACATCTGCGTTTGCCGCTGAATTCAAATAAAAGGCTTGGTATCGCAAAAGCGTCCAATAAATGACTGTGGCGTATCATATCCAAGGTCCCTTCTGTCGAATTCCTTACTTTATGTCAACTTGGGGGGGGGGGGGGGGGGGAAACGGGACTTTTCCTCCTTGCCCCACCAATTTGCGTCCATTAACCTCGCAAGTTCAAGTATGCGTTCAGTCAGATTTTTGTCTTTTGATCCTCGTTCCGTTTTGCCTTCAAGTCTAACATCTGATGACCCGCGGCGCGGGTGATCATGTATTCCAGCAGCTTACGCATTGGTTTTTTATCCCTACGTTGTATCATTGGAGATATTTTGACTTTGCATCACTGTTAATTTTTACGACAGTACCTGCCCATGCTCTTAAGTAAGGGAAAGAAAAACTAGCCGAAAGGGAAAGATCACTCCATTTCCCGATGCTGGACATAGTATTGTAAAATCTTTAACGCTTACTTCCCCTATGACAGTATCTGCTGTGTGACTTCCTTAACCATTTCAAGATATAAACAGAGTTGTATAAAAGGTCGATAGTTCAAAGGTTATATAAGAAAGGCTAAAGAGGCGGTAAATTTAAATCACGTTGTTCAAATAGTAAATTGACAAAATGTATACTTATAGTAGGTTATAATATATATTTATATATATATATAGTCAGAACTAAAGGTCTTTTGTATTTGGACATCCGCCTTAATATAACCGAAGCAAAATTTTATGTAAAGAAAAGAAATTGAAAAAGGAATTGTAGGTTTCAAGACAGCAGGTCTATTATATTTGGACAGGTGCTGTCATATAGCCGACTGACCAAGTGTCAAGGTTGATATCAGAGCGCCTCGCCAAATCGAGGCAAAATTGTAATTACAGAAAACATGATATAAGTAAAATTTGTTGTAATTGTTTTTGTTAATCAGAATCGACCTCACTGCACTCCGGACAAACCCATAGAGGCTCAGTCTCCCTCAGGAAATGTCGATGAGTATGCATGCAATTTGTACTTGTAGCACGGTAAACTTGTAACGTTTTACAAATGGTAGTTAGAAAACAGAGTATTGAATGTGTTGATATGAAGGAAGCTGCACAAATTGGACAGACTATGGATACACACATTGTAGACGGAAGCTTGTACAAATGGTAGGCAGAAAATTTTCCGATTATCGACGTAAAGAATGTTGAACAACCTGTAGATGTGAAGAAAGCTGTAGATGCTATAGTTGCATAGGTAATAGATACAACGAGAAAAGTTCAGAAGGTATGTATGAAATATATTCGCAAAATGTCTACATATTTAAATAAAAGTTACACAGGTATAGATACAACCAAAAATGATCAAACGGTATGTATGAAACATATTCCTAAAATGTCTAGATATTTAAAAAAAATAAAAGTTTGTACAAACATTGCAAGACTTCAGTGATGTAGAGAATGCACCACATGATTGTTTCCCGTCAAATTTTGGCATGAAATTTATTCGTCTTCTATGTAAGAACACACAAACAACAAACATAAGAAAACATTGTTCACCAAACATTGTTAAACAAACATTGCTGTGGTAAGTTGGGATTATATAAATATTTATAGGGGACTTAGTGTACTGACTGAGATCAGCAGTGAAAGTATCTGTATCTAATAAGTGTGGTGTGTTACAGATGACCTTACTTTGCTACCACATTTAGACCTCAATCAGACTTATTCTGGAATATTGTGATGACTACGTTGAATGTCTAGGGTTATGATAGTGATGAAGTGTAAGTTCACAACAACCAACAGACAGATAAACACTTTAATTAAGATCCACAACACTTTACAACACTATGACAAGCACATACATATAACACTCTAGAAGACTAGCTTAAGTAAGTCAAGTGTTAACGTTTAAATTATGTATTAGTTTCTTTCAATAATAGATATCCTGATTTAACTACAGAGTGAATCAGGAATCACAATCAAATGTAAACACAATGTTTATGTACAAAATTTATACAAAGGATCTTTGTCCTGATATATAATATTATTACAATATATGTGTAGAGTTGCGATGTAGTATTATGAGGTAATACTGGCTTTTGAAGCTAGGTTGTAGTTTGTCATCACGACTTCATGTATTTGTTACTGGTGGAAATAATATTAAAGGGATCACAGTTTCTTTTTATTTGTAAACCATAATTGTCCCTCTTTATTTAGTATTACAGTCACTTTTAGGGTGGGTAATACAAGGGTGAGCTGCTCTGGCTGACGAATTCTTAACTTATATGTCGGCGGCAGGAAAAATGTCTCCTCTGCTCGCTTGCTTCTCAGTTATCTTGAAATACACCACTGGTCGATATCTTGGACAAGGAGTCTGCGGCCAGTCCTCTGGATCCAGCAAAACTCAGACCAGGTGCTGCTCTAATACTTCAGTACCACGGTCCCTGAAATAAGAAGGTTGTACCTCCTTCTTCAGAACTAATATATAATCTATTTCCACACTGAAGTACAGGACATTACAAACACAGAGTTCAGCGCTGTAGGCCAACTGCTAGCTTCTCATGTGACAATATAAACCAGTATTCCTCTCCCTAATGGTTACAACGCCTCTGCAATTCGAGCGTTAATTCCTTCTAATCAATAGGATAGGTGTCATGTTACTATTTGGCAATCCCATATATGCCTATGCAGTTATACTCCTCTCTGACAAGCTTTTACATGGTGGAGCAATATCTAGGCTTTGCCTTCTATTTGCTACTGAACCACACACATACAGACACAATTTATCATTTCATATTCAATTTTCATATATATATATATATATATATATATATATATATATATATATATATATATATATATATATATATATATATATATATATATATATATATATATATATATATATATATATATATATATATATATATATATATATATATATATATATATATATATATATATATATATATATATATATATATATATATATATATATATATAGGAAATATGTCTATCTTACCACAATTTAAGGAAATATACACAAGTAACGTTGACTGGCGATTAATTCTGGCACAATTTTGATCTACCTTATCCCAGGCTTTAGAAAAATATTAGCTTGAGCTCAACGCACTTGCTTCTCACAAAATTTATTTTCAAAACTGGCCCTGAACTGACGCTTCTATTTGACTATATCGAACGTTCTAACCAATGAGACCATGTTTACAAGAGACTTTGAAAACTTTTCCCATCCTACACGTTGCCATTCACAACAATAATAGTATTTGCAGTTCGACTAAAAAGGTTTCGCCTTACATATTACTACAGCCAATCAAATCGTATCTAACTTGTTGGCCTCATTTCCCCTAAAGCAGTGTTTTTTAAACATGCCATTATGAGCAAATATGATATTGTGCTGTCAGACAACCCCACTATAGTATTTTGGCTATAATTTGTTAATTACTAGACTATTTGCGTAACACATAACATATTCTTTGTCAGCAAGTCTATTTGCGTAACACATAACATATTCTTTGTCAGCAAGTCCTAAGGCATCCAAATATATAAGTTTAATGGGGCTAAGTGGCTTCGTTCAAAATATGTATTTGCTTCTACAACCCGTTCACTTCTAGACCAAGGGATGTCTTCTGTACTGTCAGACTAAAGTCAGGAGCTTAGACATAAATCAGTAGAATGTCAGGTTTCCCAATAAGAGCTTAAACATGTTTTCAAAACCTAACCTCGTATCGTTAGTGTTTTTTATTACTGTTTATTTGAAAAAATCAGATCTTCATGCCTTGCGCGTGGGATTGGCGTTCACTTTTTAATCGCGAGACGACGTGGTACAATTGCATGCGTTCCTCCGTGCATCTCTCTCTCTCTTCTAAGCCCGTCTGTCTTTTAGGTTAACGTATTGTGTATAATGACATTAATGTAGTATTATATCTAGGTCATTAAGCAGTGTGCCTATCAAGGTCGTCTAAGAAATACAGTACCAGTTTTATTTTTAAAAACGCGTGTATGATGCTGTAGGCTTTTACTGTCGTACGTGGAAGCGTTACAGTTATGCAGACGAAGTAGAAAAAGGGGATCTCTGGTTCAGCCATTATGGCGTTCTACAACACAGGCGTCCGCTATTGGGAAAGCACTGGTCTTTCACCATTCTTCTTTCTTTCTATTGAATTACTTCGTTAGGCTTTACATTTATTTTCTAATTTATCTATGTGGATTAGAATTTTTCACCACAAATCTCCCCACTTTAAAACAGTCATCGTATGTCAGTTCCTAATTCTATATACACATAGATAAATTTCTATCTATGCCTGGTGATTACTTTGATTTTCATTACACGGATGGCGGCTTAGAAAATCAGCATCAACGTTTCGCTGATTTTATTTTTATCATGGATTTATGCAGGTGAGTCAATTCAAAGTAAGCACTACTGACGAAGGTTGCCTCAGAACTCTGCAATCCAGGAATCCATTTCAGTTATGTTACTGAACAGCGGCAAGTGTTACTGCTGGTCTTAATGCTGCTTAGCAATCAATATTCACCATTTCTCTTCTCTGAGTCTGCTCAACGACATGTCCCGAGAATATTAGATGTTCCTCAATTTGTACGTTATGAGGAGTTGATCTATATGGTGATATCTGAGTTGTGTAGGGGATCCAATAATATCCTGATCAGCCTTAATAAACATTCGGACTATCCTCAATTCAAAAAGGCAACAAGGGAGACACTCTGCTCCTCCGAAATGTTCACAGCCAACAATTGGTCTGATCTCAGGCTTGATTGAATGTGGAAACACCCTTCTAATAATATTCTTATAATATGCCACGTCAATGGAGGCCATATTCATCAACTATATTTCCGCCTACCGACAATTTGGTGAATTTAGATAATATGTGGGGAAATGAGTTTCTGCATCAGAAATCAATTCGCCCTTAGCTTTGCTATATTATGTGTGGGTGATCTCCATCCAGGGTCCGATCAGTACTTCCCCTTGGACGGTGTAGGGTCTGGTGACTACCAATGTCACCAGTGCCCTTTTCATGCTAAATTAATAGCCATATTGTGAACCGCTGTGAGCATTTTCCGAATTGCTCACTCGTCCACTCCCCACTTTTCTTATGTTAACCTTTTGTATCGGGTTCAAATCTGGCGGATTATCTTCAATATTAATTTCAGATAGTTCCCTAACTGCGGCTTCAAACTGTGCCTGGGGTGACTGGTCTGAGTTTCTATTTTCTCTGGATGCCCTTCTCAGAGTTGCGAATCTAAATATTTTTGGTGAAAACTGTTGGTGGGAAGGTGGATACCTATCCTCTATGTCAACCTTATTATTTTTATTTTCCTTGTTATGTTTAGGCCCATATGTTTCAGAATGCTTGGCTGGCATCTGATTATGATTTTCCCAACTTGGGGACTGTACCTTGCTACATGTTTCATAGGCCCCCACAAATTTTGCAATATCAGCAGCTACTTGGGGCCAGTAATATTTTAGATGTCCTTTGACGTGTTGTTCCATTCCTCTGGTGTCCACCATCAGGTACAACATGAGCTTGTGCCATCGCTTTTTCCCTGTAGGAAGTTGGCAAAACCAACTGTCCCTGTTCTTTGGATCCTGCTCTAGCTTTCCCGAAGAGCAGTCCCTCCTTTAAATAGAATTGCCCTTTCTTAGGGTGTGTATGGCTTGTTGGCAATTTGCCAAAGCAAGGATTTAGTGATTCTCCTTCCACGTACCTAGTCTTGACATTTATCTCGGCTACGGGAAGTGTCATGGTGGATATTCCCTTTACGGCCCCTTGTATCTCCACTTTCTCTGTGGTATACTGTTCAGGGTGCACTAGGGTTGCACTCACAACTGAGTCATATTCTAAACCTGAATCGTAAAGGCACCTAACCTTGGCACCATTACATGTCACTTCTTCACAGATGGGGGGATGTTGAAGATTTATATGATTCTCTGTCAGTTTCTTCTTCCCCTTGTCCACTGTTATCATGCATGCCGCGTGATATGGAGGAACTTTCCTACCACATTCACTAGTATTATGATTATGCATCCTGCATATTTGACAATATTTTCCTTCCTGTCTGAAGGGTTTCCTGTCATCATATTTCCTTTCATTGAATTGTGGGGTTTTATTTTTATTATCATAACGTGGCCTATCAAACTGATGCTTACCTTTGTTCTGATCTCTATGATCAAACTCATTAAAATTTTGTGATGCCTTAAAATTGTCTACCTGTTTCTTTTTATTACCAGTTACTTCTGCTTGAGCTGCCTGATATCTTTCAGCAACATTTAGTAACTCATCCAGCCTCTCTGCACCTTGTTCCATGAGAAACTTTCTCAGGTCTGGAGCCATGGACTCTCTTAGTTGTTCTATAAGGATCATTTCCTTAAGATCTTGGGTTTTCCCCAGAGCCGTCCATTTCTCCAAGTATGTCTCTAACCGTGCAGAGAACTGGTGATATGTCTCACCTGACAGTAGTTTAGCATTCCTGAACTTTTTTCTACAAAATTCTCCATTCTTTTCATATCTTAACAAAAGAGCCTACTTTAACATGTCATAATTGTTTTGGTCATATCTGCTCATTTTGGCAAAAGCATCATAAGCTGTACCACGAAGCCCTTGTGATAACTTTAAGCTCTACCTTTCTCTCTCGAATCCATACGTGGTAGCTAACAGTTCATATCTATTTAGATAGCTCTCAATATCATCGTCTTTCTCAACAAAATGATCTAAATGAAAATTCATAGCTGAGGTTGAGGCTCCCTGACTAGCAGTGGCATCAGAGGTAAAGGGACTGGCACCATTTTCAGGAGCATGGCTTTGAAACTCAAACTCCCTTAGTCGTAGCTCGTGCTCCCTCTGTAATCTCTTATCTTCTGCTTCCCTCTCTGCAGTCAATCGCTTGTCTTCCCTTTCTGCAGCCTGCCTTCTTTCCTCTCTTTCTGCCTCCAATTGTAACTTCTTAGCCTCAGCCTCCAATTGTAACTTCTTAGCCTCAGCCTCTAATGCCCTACCCTCTTTGTCAGCCTCAATCTGATACCTCTTAATTTCTTTTTCAGCCTGTAACTTTCTTTCAGCCTCTTTTTCTAATCTTTCAGTTTCTAATTTTCTTTCTGCTTCTTTTTCTAATCTGTTTTCTTCACGTTCAATAAATTTGTCACATTCAGTAGTGACATAAGCATTCATAACTTGCCCGTCCATTCACAACTTTTTAGCAGCCTGCATAGCAGCAGATCTAAATTTTGCCAGGTCTGCCATTTTCTAACAGGCAAATTTTTACAATGTTTAACAAAACACTTCAATCTATGACTAATTAAACTAAGGACAACCACAAGCACTGAGAGCTCAACCTTATTTATTTTCCACCCAAGAATACCTTTTTAATTGTTATAATTTCCAGAAGTGAACTACCCCCCAATATATATGGTAGGAGAAGGTTCAAAATCCCGGACGAGCCCCCAATATATGTGGTAAGTTGGGATTATATAAATATTTATAGGGGACTGTTGGGTTCGATTATGGTGTTGGTTCTTGTTTGTTCGTTGTTTGATGTGTGACAATGAGTTTGTCGAAGCTGTCTACTTGATAACGCGAATGTATTCAATTTGGAACAAGTAGTAAAAAGTCAACTGCAACTGCCAACCCTGGGCATGGTAACTAATGCCAAGAAGATGTATAGTTCAATCAATTTATTTAACATGGTACGGTTCACTAGACGAACATATAAGGTTGACGACGGATGGTTGACGTTCACTGGACCGCACACCACGTAAGGTTCATATTTTAAAAATGCAGTTAATTCGTTCATAAAGATCATCGCTTAGGTAACGTCAGAATAATTATTCAGAGTTCATAACATGGCATCTAATTAAGCAAATGAGGCAGTTATATAAAAATAGTTCAATCTTCCACTGTCCTATGACCTTGGCAATGACGGAGAACTTTGTCAGGTCTGTAACATCATATAAGATTCCGATACTATGTATCTCCTTTAGTACTGGCCTCTTATTTTCAATCAATGACGAATAACAATACTATATACTTTTCTGCCCACGACCTTCGTGGCATCATAGCTTTGATATAGCAAAAATACTTGAGTCACCTCTGCTTTGCGGGGTACGTATTCGTAACAGCCGAGTACTGATTTATATCATATCAATTTATATCAAGCCAATCCGGGATGATCCTAACGTCGGAATCCGTCGGCTTTAAAGTTTACATATTAAGTTTCACGTAAGACTCCATTTTGTACCAATGACGTATTGGTTCAACTAGACGTCTACGTGAGAACGAAAAGACATTATCATCAACAACCATACTTGCTTCTCTTCCCACGAAATAACACTAGATTACTGTAGACCCGAGTCCTCATCTATGAACAGACGGACGGTCATACCCAATAACAATATACCCGCAAACGGGTTCGAACGCCATGTATCAATGGACTCGTTCTTGGGCACTAAGCTTCTCAACCCCAGCTATGACGTAGACTGACTGACTAGATACACGTGCGGTCTACATAACCCCCTATACGCCTTAGTGCACAACAGTGCGCTAATGAAATCAAACTCACCAATAAGACTTACTCTCATGTGAGTCGGTGCGCAAAGTTACTTACAGAGGTAGGACAACATATTAACAATAATAATAGATATCCTGATCCAACTACAGAGTGAATCAGGAATCACAATCAAATGTAAACACAATGTTTATGTACAAAATTTATACAAAGGATCTTTGTCCTGACATATAATATTATTACAATATGTGTGTAGAGTTGCGATGTAGTATTATGAGGTAATACTGGCTTTTGAAGCTAGGTTGTGGTTTGTCATCACGACTTCATGTGTTTGTTACTGGTGGAAATAATATTGAAGGGATCAGTTTCTTTTTATTTGTAAACCATAACTGTCCCTCTTGATTTAGTATTACAGTCACTTTTAGGGTGGGTTATACAAGGGTGAGCTGCTCTGGCTGACGAATTCTTAACTTATATGTCGGCGGCAGGAAAACTGTCTCCTCTGCTCGCTTGCTTCTCAGTTATCTTGAAATACACCACTGGTCGATATCTTGGACAAGGAGTCTGCTGCCAGCCCTCTGGATCCAGCAAAACTCAGACCAGGTGCTGCTCTTATACTTCAGTACCACGGTCCCTGAAATAAGAAGGTTGTACCTCCTTCTTCAGAACTAATATATAATCTATTTCCACACTGAAGTACAGGACATTAAAAACACAGAGTTCAGCGCTGTAGGCCAACTGCTAGCTTCTCATGTGACAATATACACCAGTATTCCTCTCCCTAATGGTTACAACGCCTCTGCAATTCCAGCGTTAATTCCTTCTATACAATAGGATAGGTGTCATGTTACTATTTGGCAATCCCATATATGCCTATGCAGTTATACTCCTCTCTGACAAGCTTTTACATGGTGGAGCAATATCTAGGCTTTGCCTTCTATTTGCTACTGATCCACACACATACAGACACAATTTATCATTTCATATTCAATTTTCATATATATATAGGTGTCGTGGAATATTCTAATCCACATATATAAATTATCAAGTAAATATAAAGCCTAATAATTACATATAATAAATAAAGAAAAGAGCAATGGTAAATAACAGTGCTGTCACAAAGAAGGTACTCGAAATCCCCTTGTTTTCTGCTTCGTCTGCAAATTGTAACGCTTTCACGTTGATAGTAACAGCTTACTATATTATTACCCGCTTTCTTCAATGAAACGTGTGCTGTATTTCTTGGAAAAACATTGAGATACCAAGCTGAACAATGACCTAATTTTAATATTTCATTCATTCCATTTTATACACGGCGGAACGAACGAACAGATGGACTAAAGGATAAAGAGAGAGGGAGGGCTGAAAATCAGGAACGCATGCAACACGCGTCGCGCGATACACAAATGCTGCCATCACGCGTGTAAGACTACAAACACTAACTTTTTCGGACGGACAGTGATAAATTCACTACCCTTCCCAGAGTTAGGTTTTAAAATCATAAAAAACGCTTATTAGGAAAGATAACATTATATGGGTTTACGTTTGAAAACATTACAGTACCCAGACAGCACATCTTCGAAACAGGAGGTAGAAGGAATTGCATATTTTGAACGCCGCCACGTAGCTCTTTTAAATTTGGATATTTTGGTTCCTTAGGGCTTGCTGACAAAGAATATGTAAAACGTTACGCAAATAGTCCAGGAATTAATAAATTATAACCAAAATAAAATAGTGGGGATGCCTGACAACATGGAATCATTTCTGCTCATAAATTTTTTTTATAACGTGTTTGAAAAAACCTTACGTTACAGAAATAGCCTACCATGTAAACTCCAAATTGATTGGAGCGCAACAAATGAAAGACTAACCACGATTGGTCGGGCTATAAATACTATCTTTCGTTGTTAGGGGAGACGGGAAAAGGTAACATTTTTTTCAAACACTTGTCGAAACGGGACTCGATTGGCCAGACTCGCTGATATACTCACTTAGGAGCGTTAGTTCGAGACCACTAGTGCAAATAATCTTGATAAAGCAACAGTGCGTTGAAGCCAGCTCATATTGGTGTTAAATAAAAGCCTGGAACATAAGCAGATGGGAATTTGTGCCAGTAAATGTGCCAGAATTCATTGCTAATCAACGTATCTGTGTTTATTCTATGAATTGTGGTAAGCTTGAACCATTCAGTATCTTTTAATGAAAATTGAATGTAAATTGTTAATTTATGCCTGTATATATATGTGTAGTTCAGTGGCAAACAGGAGATAAAGCCTATAATGCTCCAGCCTGAACAGAGGGTGTCGGAGGGAAGTAAAACGGCATGGAATGGCCAAATAGTACACTGACACCTGGATGATTGACTAGAAAGAAATAATGCTGGAAGTGCAGAGGCGTGGTAACCATTAAGGAGGTAAATACTGGTATAAAGTATTTCAGATGAAGCTGACAGTTGGCCTAACGCTCTGAACTCAATGTTTGTGATGTGTTGTGATCAGTGTAACAAGAGAGTATAAGTTAGTTATGAAGTAGAAAATACATCCTTCTTGATTTCAGGGACCGTGGTCTTGATGGTACTGAGCAGCACCTGGTCAGAGCTTTGCTGAATCCAGAGTCGGACAGCATACTCCTTGGTCTTTTTAGCTATCAGTGAGGTGTCTCCAGAGCCCAGGGGAGAATTCGAGCAGAGGAGTCCTTTCCTGCCGCCATCACGCAAGATAAGCTGATTTGGCCAGCTGAGCTCAACATTATGTCCCCTCATCTTGAAATGACTTTGTAAAAATAACATTCAGAGGGGAATTTAATTGTCTTAATATCAGGAACTGAGAACATCTCCAATACTAGTCCCAAAAGACAAACTATTGAAGTCATGATGACAAATACCAACAGAGCTTGAACAAAACAAAACCAGTATTACCTCATATTACTACTACACAACTGACACACATAGGATATTTTTAATAATATATGTCACTACAATATTCATATTGATAAAGTCTGTACATATACTTGTAATTAAAATTGATTGTGATTCCTGGTTCCTTTGTATTTGAATCAGGACACATATACCTTTATGACAAAAATGAATACATATTGTTATTTGAAAAGTTATCAGTGACTCCTTAAGATATTCTCATAGAGTGTTATATGTATGTGAGTGTCACAGTGTTGTCAAGAGTAGTGGATTAAATTAAATTGTTTATCTGTCTGTTGTTGTGACTTACACTTCATCATACACATACCCTAGACACATAACGTAGTCATCACACTATTCCAGAATAATTCTGACTGAGATATATAGATATGTGGCAGCAAGTAAGGTTATCTATAATACACTACTCTTATTAGATATAGATACCTTCACAGCTGATCTCAGTCAGTACACTAAGTCCCCTATAAATATTTATAACATCCCACTTCACCACATATATTGGGGGCTCGTCCGGGATTTTGAATCTTTCCCTATTAAAAATATTGGGGGTAATTCACTTCAGGGAATATAAGAATTAAAAGGTATCCTTGGGTGGAATTAAATAAGGTTGAGCTCACGGTGTCTGTGTTGTCCATTAGATATATTTAGAGATTAAATTATTGGTTAGACATTGTAGAAATTTACCTGATAGACAATGGCGGACCTGGCCAAGTTTCGATCTGCTGCTGTACAGACTGCAAAAGAGTTAGGATTAGATGGGCAAGTTATGGTTGCCTATGTCACTACGGAATGTGACAAATTTATTGAACGCGAAGAAAGAAGATTAGAAAAAGAGGCCGAAAGAAAGTTAGAGGCTGAGACTAAGAGGTTGCAAGCTGAGGCTGAGACTAAGAGGTTGCAGATTGAGGCTGACAAAGAGGCTAAAGCATTGGAAGCAGAAAGGGAAGAGAAGAAATTAGCTGCAGAAGAAAGAAGATTGACTGCAGAGAGGGAAGCAGAAAAGGAGGAGAAAAGATTACAAAGGGAACATGAGTTACGACTAAGGGAGTTTGAGTTTCAAGGCCATGCTCCTGAAAATGGTGCTAGTCCCTTTGCCTCTGATGCTACGGTTACTCAGGGAGCCTCAACCTCAGCTATGAATTTTCATTTAGATCATTTTGTTGAGAAAGACGATGATATAGAGAGCTACCTAAATAGGTATGAACTATTAGCTACCACGTATGGGTTAGAGAGAGAAAGGTGGAGCTTAAAGTTATCTCAGGGACTTCGTGGGGCAGCTTATGAAGTTTTTGCAAAAATGAGCAGAGGTGATCAGGAAAATTATGACATGCTAAAGCAGGCTCTTTTGTTAAGGTATGAAAAGAATGCAGACTTTTATAGGAAAAAATTTAGGAATGCTAAACTACTGTCAGGTGAAACCTATCACCAGTTCTCTGCACGAATAGAGATATACTTGGAGAAATGGACTTCTCTGGGGAAAACCCAAGATCTTAAGGAAATGGTCCTTATAGAGCAATTAAGAGAGTCCATGGCTCCAGACCTGAGAAAGTTTCTCATGGAACAAGGTGCAGAGAGGCTGGGTGAGTTGCTAAATGTTGCTGAAAGGTATCAAGCAGCTCAAGCAGAGGTAACAGGTAATAAAAAGAAACAAGTGGATAACTTTAGGGCACCACAGAACTTTAATAAATTTGATCCTAAGGATCAAAATAAAGGTAAGCACCAATTTGATAGGCCACGGTATGAAAATAAAAATAAATTCCCACAATTCGATGAAAGGAAATATGATGAAAGAAAATCTTTCAACCAAGGAAAAAGGTGGTGTAAAAATTGTAAGATGAACAATCATGACACTGACCATTGTAGAAGAAAACCTCCTCATTTTGCTGCTATGACATCGGGGAAAAAGGAAAAGAAGGGCAAACCTGAAGAATTACAGGAACCATACCACCCCCCAGTGTGTGAAGATGTCATCTGTAATGGTGTCACTATAAGATGTTTATATGATACCGGTTTAGATTACGATTCCGTTGTGAGTTCTCACCTGGTGCAGGCCGATCAATACACCACGGAAACAGTGGAGATTCAAACTGCAACCAAGGATGTAGCTACCATGACACTTCCCGTCGCCCGAATAAAAGTGAAAACGCGATATGTGGAAGGAATCATAAAAGCAGCAGTGATAAATGAGCCAATCTACCCTCTAATATTGGGGTGTAGATATGTCTTCTTGGGGAATCCCAAGAGACCTGTGATATTGGCAACAGTGCAGACCAGATCACAGTCAAAGAAGGAGGAGGATAATCCCATAAATACTCACCCAGATGAGATGAGGAAGGCACAGGCTGAGGACAAAACACTCAAGCCATGTTTCAAGAAGTTCCCCAAATCTCATACACCTCCAGGCAAGGGAGAGTTTTATATGAAGAACAAACTGATATATAGGAAGGCTGGATCTGAATCCAATGGTCACGGACAGCTGGTCCTTCCCACTTCATATAGGACTAAAGTGTTGGAACTAGGGCATGCGATTCCCTTCAGTGGTCATATGGGAATCAGCGCAACAGGACAGCGAATAGCTTGTCACTATTTCTGGCCAGGAATAACTGAAGATATCAAACGATATGTAAAATCCTGTCCAGAGTGCCAACGAGTAGCACCTAAACATTGGACTGCACCAGCAACTCTGGGGGAAATGCCCATAGTGGGAACACCCTTTGAGAGAGTTGCCGTGGATCTTGTGGGACCTCTTACCCGAACCAAGAGAAGGAACAGCTACATTCTGACTCTGGTGGACACTTGTTCTATGTGGGGAGAGGCAGTAGCCCTGTCATCGATTGATTCAAAACATGTGGCAGAGGCATTGCTCACAATTTTCACAAGGTTAGGCTTTCCCGATCAAATCTTGACTGATAATGGCTCTCAGTTCAAGGGGAAACTAACTGAAGAAGTTTTCAGGATCTTCCAGGCCAAACACTTCCATTGTAGTGTGTATCATCCCCAAGGGAACGGCCAAGTGGAAAGATTTAACGGCACATTGATGTCGATCCTGAGAAAGTTGGCACACGAAAAACCAGATACATGGGACCAGTACCTGCACGCCGCCCTCTTTGCTTATCGGGAGGTACCCCATAGTTCAACCGGTATGGCCCCGGCAACATTATTGTTTGGAAGGCCAATAAAAGGTCCACTCGAAGCTATGTTAAGAACGTGGACTGATGAAAAGGCAGAGGAAAACATTACATCTTCATACCAATATGTGAATGAGCTGACCACTCGATTAAAAACTGGCTGGAAACTTGCCAATGAAAATTTGAAACAAGCCAGGAAGAAACATGCTGCCTATTATAACAGGAAGGCGAAGGACAGAAATTTGGCTGTGGGAGAGAAAGTACTGCTTCTTTTGCCTGGGAGTCAGAATAAGTTACAAATTGGATGGCAGGGTCCATATACAGTTCTAGAGAAGGTGTCTAGAACAAATTATAAGATAGATAAGAAGGGGAAAGAAAAAATCTATCATGTGAATCTCCTGAAGAAATATTTGGAAAGAGAACATCAGGAAGAGACACACTTGTTGACCTTGTCCATCGCCATGGAGATGAAAAAGGAACCACTTTCATCATTTGAATATCCATTACACCCCTGTGAGACAGCAGCACAGGTGAAAATCAGTACACATTTAACGAAAACTCAGAAAGAGAGAGTGCAACAGGTTCTAAATAATCATGCAGAGGTGTTAACAGACCGACCAGGACATACAAACCTATTGGAATATGATATGAAACTAATAGACTCCACACCTGTCTGTATGAAATCATATTCGATTCCGTTTGCTAAGGAGAAAGCTTTGAAGGAAGAGATAGACTATCTATTGAAGGAAGGAATTATTTCACACAGTGAATCTTCGTATAGTTCCGGTGTTGTACTCTTAAGGAAGCCCTCTGGAGAACATAGACTCTGTATAGATTACAGGAGACTGAATGCTATTACAGAAGGACAGGTGGATCCATTGCCGGATACAAATCAGCTGTTTGCCAGACTAAATAAAGCTAAATATTTCTCAAAAGTGGATCTGAGTAAAGGATATTATCAGATTCCAGTAAAGCCTGAGGTTAGACCATACCTAGCTTTTAGTACCTCAGAAGGACACTATGAGTTTAATAGATTGCCATTTGGATTGAAGAATGCGCCTAGTGTCTTCTCTAGAATGATGAGAAAATTATTGGATCCTCTGAATAATCCCTGTATAACAAATTTTATGGATGATATCCTTATAGCAACAGAAACATTTGAGGAACACATTGACTCTCTGAACATGCTGTTTGATCGACTTAGGGAGGCAAATTTAACAGCCCGACCAACCAAATGTTGCGTTGGATGTAAAGAATTGGAATTTTTGGGACACACAGTTTATCAGGGAAACATGACCCCTGACCCAAAGAATTTAGAGAAACTACAGAAAGCCCCGAGACCACAAACCAAGAAGGACGTGAGATCCTTTGTCTCATTATGTGGTTTCTACCAGAAGTATATCAAAAACTTTAATTCCATATGTGCACCGTTAACTGAATTGACACGTAAAGGACATCCAGATCGCATTACATGGACACCACAATGTGAAATGACTTACCAAGAATTGAAGGAAAAGCTCACAAGTAAACCCATTTTGAAATTACCTGACTTAAGTCAAGAATTCATAGTAAGGACGGATGCAAGTAATATTGGGTTAGGTGCAACTCTACTACAGAAATCAGATGCATTGGATGGGGAATTAAGCCCAGTGGCATATGCTAGCAGAAAGTTGAATAAAGCTGAAATCAACTACTCAACTAGCGAAAAAGAATGTCTTGCAGTAATATGGGCGATAAAGAAATTCAATATTTATCTATATGGGAAGGCATTTAAGTTGCAAACAGACCACAAACCTTTATCGTTTCTAGCACAGGCTAAGCATGAGAACTCTAGGTTACTCCGATGGTCTTTACTTCTGGCTCCATATAATTTTAGCATTGAGTATATATCTGGAAAAACCAATTTGGGAGCGGATTTTTTAAGCCGCCATCCATGTGATGAGAATCACCGTAAACCCCAGAAATAATAATAAATTTCTCTATGTGAATATAGAATAAAGGACTGACATATAATGTCTGTTTTAAGAGGGGAGGTGTCGTGGAATATTCTAATCCACATATATAAATTATCAAGTAAATATAAAGCCTAATAAATACATATAATAAATAAAGAAAAGAGCAATGGTAAATAACAGTGCTGTCACAAAGAAGGTACTCGAAATCCCCCTTGTTTTCTGCTTCGTCTGCAAATTGTAACGCTTTCACGTTGATAGTAAAAGCTTACTATATTATTACCCGCTTTCTTCAATGAAACGTGTGCTGTATTTCTTGGAAAAACATTGAGATACCAAGCTGAACAATGACCTAATTTTAATATTTCATTCATTCCATTTTATACACGGCGGAACGAACGAACAGATGGACTAAAGGATAAAGAGAGAGGGAGGGCTGAAAATCAGGAACGCATGCAACACGCGTCGCGCGATACACAAATGCTGCCATCACGCGTGTAAGACTACAAACACTAACTTTTTCGGACGGACAGTGATAAATTCACTACCCTTTCCAGAGTTAGGTTTTAAAATCATAAAAAACGCTTATTAGGAAAGATAACATTATATGGGTTTACGTTTGAAAACATTACAGTACCCAGACAGCACATCTTCGAAACAGGAGGTAGAAGGAATTGCATATTTTGAACGCCGCCACGTAGCTCTTTTAAATTTGGATATTTGGGTTCCTTAGGGCTTGCTGACAAAGAATATGTAAAACGTTACGCAAATAGTCCAGGAATTAATAAATTATAACCAAAATAAAATAGTGGGGATGCCTGACAACATGGAATCATTTCTGCTCATAAAATTTTTTTATAACGTGTTTGAAAAAAACCTTACGTTACAGAAATAGCCTACCATGTAAACTCCAAATTGATTGGAGCGCAACAAATGAAAGACTAACCACGATTGGTCGGGCTATAAATACTATCTTTCGTTGTTAGGCGAGACGGGAAAAGGTAACATTTTTTTCAAACACTTGTCGAAACGGGACTCGATTGGCCAGACTCGCTGATATACTCACTTAGGAGCGTTAGTTCGAGACCACTAGTGCAAATAATCTTGATAAAGCAACAGTGCGTTGAAGCCAGCTCATATTGGTGTTAAATAAAAGCCTGGAACATAAGCAGATGGGAATTTGTGCCAGTAAATGTGCCAGAATTCATTGCTAATCAACGTATCTGTGTTTATTCTATGAATTGTGGTAAGCTTGAACCATTCAGTATCTTTTAATGAAAATTGAATGTAAATTGTTAATTTATGCCTGTATATATATGTGTAGTTCAGTGGCAAACAGGAGATAAAGCCTATAATGCTCCAGCCTGAACAGAGGGTGTCGGAGGGAAGTAAAACGGCATGGAATGGCCAAATAGTACACTGACACCTGGATGATTGACTAGAAAGAAATAATGCTGGAAGTGCAGAGGCGTGGTAACCATTAAGGAGGTAAATACTGGTATAAAGTATTTCAGATGAAGCTGACAGTTGGCCTAACGCTCTGAACTCAATGTTTGTGATGTGTTGTGATCAGTGTAACAAGAGAGTATAAGTTAGTTATGAAGTAGAAGGTACATCCTTCTTGATTTCAGGGACCGTGGTCTTGATGGTACTGAGCAGCACCTGGTCAGAGCTTTGCTGAATCCAGAGTCGGACAGCATACTCCTTGGTCTTTTTAGCTATCAGTGAGGTGTCTCCAGAGCCCAGGGGAGAATTCGAGCAGAGGAGTCCTTTCCTGCCGCCATCACGCAAGATAAGCTGATTTGGCCAGCTGAGCTCAACATTATGTCCCCTCATCTTGAAATGACTTTGTAAAAATAACATTCAGAGGGGAATTTAATTGTCTTAATATCAGGAACTGAGAACATCTCCAATACTAGTCCCAAAAGACAAACTATTGAAGTCATGATGACAAATACCAACAGAGCTTGAACAAAACAAAACCAGTATTACCTCATATTACTACTACACAACTGACACACATAGGATATTTTTAATAATATATGTCACTACAATATTCATATTGATAAAGTCTGTACATATACTTGTAATTAAAATTGATTGTGATTCCTGGTTCCTTTGTATTTGAATCAGGACACATATACCTTTATGACAAAAATGAATACATATTGTTATTTGAAAAGTTATCAGTGACTCCTTAAGATATTCTCATAGAGTGTTATATGTATGTGAGTGTCACAGTGTTGTCAAGAGTAGTGGATTAAATTAAATTGTTTATCTGTCTGTTGTTGTGACTTACACTTTATCATACACATACCCTAGACACATAACGTAGTCATCACACTATTCCAGAATAATTCTGACTGAGATATATAGATATGTGGTAGCAAGTAAGGTTATCTATAATACACTACTCTTATTAGATATAGATACCTTCACAGCTGATCTCAGTCAGTACACTAAGTCCCCTATAAATATTTATAACATCCCACTTCACCACAATAGGAAATATGTCTAGCTTACCACAATTCAAGGAAATATACACAAGTAACGTTGACTGGCGATTAATTCTGGCACAATTTTGATCTGCCTTATCCCAGGCTTTAGAAAAATATTAGCTTGAGCTCAACGCACTTGCTTCTCACAAAATTTATTTTCAAAACTGGCCCTGAACTGACGCTTCTATTTGACTATATCGAACGTTCTAACCAATGAAACCATGTTTACAAGAGACTTTGAAAATTTTTCCCATCCTACACGTTGCCATTCACAACAATAATAGTATTTGCAGTTCGACTAATAAGGTTTCGCCTTACATGTTACTACAGCCAATCAAATCGTATCTAACTTGTTGGCCTCATTTCCCCTAAAGCAGTGTTTTTCAAACATGCAATTATGAGCAAATATGATATTGTGCTGTCAGACAACCCCACTATAGTATTTTGGCTATAATTTGTTAATTACTAGAATATTTGCGTAACACATAACATATTCTTTGTCAGCAAGTCCTAAGGCACCCAAATATATAAGTCAAATGGGGCTAAGTGGCTTCGTTTAAAATATGTATTTGCTTCTACCACCCGTTCACTTCTAGACCAAGGGATGTCTTCTGTACTGTCAGACTAAAGTCAGGAGCTTAGACATAAATCAGTAGAATGTCAGGTTTCCCAATAAGAGCTTAAACCTGTTTTCAAAACCTAACCTCGTATCTTTAGTGTTTTTTATTACTGTTTATTTGAAAAAATCAGGTCTTCATGCCTTTCGCGTGGGATTGGCGTTCACTTTTTAATCGCGAGACGACGTGGTACAATTGCATGCGTTCCTCCGTGCATCTCTCTCTCTCTCTTCTAAGCCCGTCTGTCTTTTAGGTTAACGTATTGTGTATAATGACATTAATGTAGTATTATATCTAGGTCATTAAGCAGTGTGCCTATCAAGGTCGTCTAAGAAATACAGTACCAATTTTATTTTTAGAAACGCGTGTATGATGCTGTAGGCTTTTACTATCGTACGTGGAAGCGTTACAGTTATGCAGACGAAGTAGAAAAAGGGGATCTCTGGTTCAGCCATTATGGCGTTCTACAACACAGGCGTCCGCTATTGGGAAAGCACTGGTCTTTCACCATTCTTCTTTCTTTCTATTGAATTACTTCGTTAGGCTTTACATTTATTTTCTAATTTATATAGCTCATGTGGATTAGAATTTTTTACCACAATTGCTCAACAAACATGCATCAACTTACATCATACACATGTGCAAATTCAGCGTCGTATGGTAAACTGAGTACTGGTTAGTAGGCTGTAGTAGCCTTTATAACATTTATTATTAGTTAACTTGGCATATGGCGTCATAGGCAGTGCGTTTTGTTTTGCTGTAATGGATATCGATAAATAATTGTGTGGTTACATGTGCTCACACGTGCGTAGTAGCATAAAAGACAATAATAGTTTGAGATGACAATGTCATTCACATTTCTTCATTCACATTTAAACCAGTAGAGGTCTAGATTACAATAAAAGGGCAACATGTCTAATTGTTAAACCTTGACACGCTAATAATTAAAATGTATAAGAGCTTAATACTTACTCAACAACAATCGTATTTTTATGTTTGTCCAATTTGTTTTATTGTTTACAAGAACAACATCGTTACGTAGGTGTGATCCTGAATGTTTTTACATGTAAGTTCTGTTTGAGACGCACTGCAATAGACGTGTTTTTAATTGTTAAAAGTCTTCTCCGTTCATAGTAAAAATTAGGTTTACGTCTAAAAGTTATTATTAACATTAACTAGATCAAAAGAAAGCTGAATTCATACGATCAGGAATGGCAACTCTCGTTGTCTCGGTGATTACTAAATGAAACTCCACTTATGTAATCTACGCATGCGCATTTAAACATATTATCGCCAACTTCATAGTGTCAGGGTTTGTAAAACACAAACTTTGTCAGGGGATCAGAGTAGCTAAGAGGTATGGAGTTCCCCTCTAATTCTAAAGATACAGGGTTCGGTTTCCAGTACAGGGAATACATTTGCTGGACATTTTTGGGAACAGTGGGTCTTAATGATGTCATCCTTCCCCCCCCCCCCTTTTCCCGATCTCATTCGTAGTGAAATCGAATGCCTAGTCTTCTCGGATAAAGATGACAAAATAGGCCCTGTGTACAAGTTGAGCACGCTAAAAATCCCACAGCAGTTGGAAATCGTAAAGAGTGGGCCATATGGCCGCTGCCCTGGCAAAATTTACAAAATTAGAAAAACTACCCACAACAAAAATATTCATTGAACTTGTGATGCCTGTATTCACACATTGGGATCCTCGCCGGTGCTACGGAATTTGAGAACTGTGCTGAGATCCTCCTTGTGTGATCTAAGGGATGAGATCGGTGCTCTTATTGAGTTGCCCATGTGCAATGAAGATGGTCATTAAAAACCAAACTTCGTCAAACCTTTCTTTCGCATTCTTGGGGAATGTTTCCTTATCCCCAAGCTCAGAAAGGATTGATATGAATCATTTGTATAAAGAAGCGGGAATAGGAGGTGGCGGTAGCAAGAGAATTGGTCGTAGAGAGAGATAGATCTTGAGGAAGGATCAGTGATATAATATATCAACAACATCATTGCCTAGATACCCTAAATCTAATGGCTTCATTGAGAGACAAATACAAACTATCAAGTCAGTCATGAAGAAAACAAGAACAGAAGATGTACACCTATCACTCTTGAGATGGAGAACGACACCCATAGACAGTAAGATTGACTGTCCAGCAGAACTCATGTTTGATAGAAGAATTAAAGGCCTTCTACCATCTAAGGTCCACTTCCGTCCACAACACAAAGACAGCACATATGATCGACTTCAGCATCGTCAGCAAGTTCAGAAATCCAATTGTGACAAATGTGCTAAAGAGTTACCACCATTATATCATGGTCAGCATGTGACTACTGTGACGAGTAGGATGTATGTGGGTGGATGTAGAAGATCAGACAACACTTATACACCGCTCGTCTAGCTCACTGTCTAAGGAGTAATACACCAACTCCAACAACCATATCAATCTCCGTGAATATATTATATCACAAATAAGTCACAATGGGCGCAGGGCCATTACAATCATTGGAGACATAACAAATTCCGAGTAATCTACAATCACTCTGATTCTCGGAATATCTACAGCCGCAAAATAGGATACTTCACAAATCCACTGCACAACTCTGGCCCTCTACTCGTGCACTACTATAGACATCCACCCTTCTCTTCTCTACGCTCTTCGCTGTCTCCTGTCTACTCTCTACTGACTGAACTCTCTACTGACTCAACACACGTCTCTCTCTGACTGCCCCCTTTCACCCCTATTCCCCAAAACGTGAAAACCTTCCACACTCCACTGAGCTTCATTCACGCCTAACTATAGCTAGCAGCTTGTCTTGATCTCTGCTCACAGCATTGTTTGTAGCTAAATTATTACAAGGCAAGCATTCCCAACTCACAACAACTCAAATGACTAATAAACTGAGAATATTCACACATGCAAAAACCCCCTCAAAACACTCCGTGGCAACTACAACAATGGCATATGGTCAAAAGTAACAATCATTTCCAGAAACCTTGAATCCAGGAGCTATATCTTAAGACCAGACAGCAGCGACCACCTCCTGAGGCGAAACAGAGTAGACATAAGAGAAATCTTACAGAACACAACAGAGAAGAAAATTCCCAAGCTTTCAACAGGCAATGCCGTAACTCCAGACCTTGTAACCCACAAAACCAACAAGCACCATGGACGACATCTCAACCAACTCTAGCTAAACCAGGAACTTCAGCAGAACCACCAACCCTTTACACCACTCGTTCTGGCCGTACAGTGAAACCTCCTAGCCGATACAGATAGTGACTTATATGCTTATACTGAACATTACACATACATATCCTTTTTCACATTAAACATTTTGTGTAATAGCTTTTCCCAAACGTAGTTTAACACAAGTTGATTCTTGTTGTTGAGAGGAACATTCTATATCTACTTACTTACTTAGTCGTTCCCCTTCTACCGTGAGGTGTAGAGGTTTGGAAGAGAGAGCGCCAGACTATTCTATCGGCTGTCTTCCTCCTGGCCTGGTTCCATTCTAGTCCTCGGTCCTTCAAAGATTGTCTAATGTTGTCCTCCCAGCGGGACTCTGGGTCGTCCTCGGGGTCTGGATCCTTGGCTCTTTGTTTCCCATGCTTGTCGTGGTAGCCGATCTTCTCCCATTCTGCAGACATGACCAAACCATCTTAGTTGGGACTGTTCTACTTGGGTCTGTAGGGGGTGGCATTTTAGGCCTTGACGTATCGTCTGGTTGCGTACCATGTCTCTTCTTGTTACTTCAACCACCTTCCTCAGATACCTCATTTCTGAGGTTTGGATCTGGCTTTTATGGGTTGTAGTCATTGCCCATGACTCGCATCCATATGTCAAGACTGGGACATAGGTGGAGCGGTATACAGCCATCTTCGTTTTCTTACCAACCTCTCTCTTGCTGAGGAATCCTCGATTTATGGCCTGAAAAAAGTCTCCCAGCTGCTGCTTTTCGAGTGGCCAACTCTTCTTTGATGCCTCCCTTTCGGTCTATAATAGCTTCGAGGTATTTAAAGTGGTCGACCTGCTCCAGGACCTGTTCTCCAAGCTTAATCTGATGTCTTCTTTCTTCTCGTGATATCACCATGGATTTTGTTTTAGAGCTGCTTATGACCATCCCTCTCTTCTCCAGCTCTTCCTTCCAGACTTGCAGGTTGGATTGGAGATGTGCCTCTGATTTAGCAATCAGGGCAACATCATCAGCAAATGCCAGCTCTGAAATATAGACCTGTCTCATCTTCCAGTACCCCACTGAATACTTTCTTGTTCTCTCCTTACATGCCTTGATGACATCGTCCATAAGGAGTATGAAGAGGTAAGGTGATAGGATATCACCTTGTCTTACACCAGTGGTGGTCCTGAACTCTTCTGACTTATGGTTTGCTGTCCTCACATAATTTCTGCAAGACTTGTAGAAGCTCTGTATAGCATGAATCAGAGGTGCTGGAAACATTCTATATCTATATTGGCATTATTAGTTTTGCTGCGAGTTATCCTAAATATGTGTTATTCCTTTTCAGTGGAAATGTTTGCACACTTTTTTTTCAAAAAAAAGGGGGATGTGATATAATACATTCAAATACGAAACTACACATGTACGAGCATTAGGAAATAAAGTTGAATGGCGGTAAACTGATCAAGTGTTACTGTGTGCATTGTGAAACTTATGTGTGCGTGTGAAGTGGACGTAGTAAAGCTTAGGCCTATATACATACATAATAACATTACAGGTGTTAGGGTTAGGGTTGGGGTTAAGGTTAACCCTAACCCTAATCCTAACTGTAAATGCTACGAAACAACTTATAACTAAACATATTCTGTGCGGAGCAAAAAAGCACGATTCCTATTTTTCACTGAAATTGTGCAATGTATATCCTGTCTTTATCAAATTATTGCCATTGCTGAAGCTGCGAGTAGTTTTCTTGTTCACCAATTACACTTTGCTAACATGAATTCGCGCTGATAAGCATTAATTTCTACAATACTTGAATCTGTATCAGCTAAAGTTAAAACTCTATGTCACTCTTATTGTACAGATGGGCAAGCGCAGCAGCAGTGAGAGTTAAGAAAACTTCCATTCAATTATGCAGTGTCCTGAGATTAATTTTGATGACATTCCGTCGTCAGTTAGTGAATTTTTCACTCCAGAAGAGTTTGCTGCTATCACTCATTATGAAAGGAAGCATTTAAGTAATATGCGACAAAATTTTGAGGCCCTTCGTCGTGCCGGTAAGTATAAACAAAGTTAATATTTAGCATCCCTTTCATTCAAAGCTGCCCTGAAAGTTTAATCTACTAGTGCATGGAAAAAAACAAATTACTGACCTATTGAGGTAGTCGGCCTGCCTGTGAGATTTCGAGTTATATCTTAAAAAGGTTTTTTTTTTTTTTAAATCGATGAAGAAAGTATTCCGTTACAACCTAAGGGGTTATCAAAACGATCATAGTGAAGTTATAAATTGTGGCAAAATACGTTTTTTTTAAATCCAGTAGGCTATGTGTCAGCCATCTTGCACTTGTGCAGAAGGGTGTTAATTTATAATAATCCAAATTACTAAAATTAAGTTAATTTTATGCAATATAAATATATATATATATATATATATATATATATATATATATATATATATATATATATATATATATATATATACACAAGGTATATAAACTTAATTTTACCAGAGCAAGCACACAGTTTCTCATATTTTTAAACAGATAATAGGACCAGATGGCATATATGAAAAAGGACTGGTCAAAAATAATTTCAGTAACAGACAGATATTAACATTCAAGACAAAAAACTTGAGAGTCAATAGATGCAATCCAATATAATACTGCTTCTTGTAGTTTAGTGTGCAAACTTGGACAATGGACAATGATATAAGTGGGAAGACGAGGAAACATCAAGAAATCAACAGAAAATAATGTCTGAGTATACCATCAAGGCAAGTTACATAAAGTCTTTCATGTATAGATGGCACAGGTGCTCCCATGTCTTGGCTAGTAGTCTGACTCTATAGTTCACACAAGCACGATATGAATTCCTTTTCATCCTGGGTGTTATGTATAGTCTTCACTATTGTATGGTGCAAAACAAATCACACTGAACAAGCAGTTAGAAGACAGAATGCTGAAGCTTTTAAAATACAGTAGGATTGTATGGAAACACAAACAAAAAGGTCAGAAGGAAATCATAAATAAAAGGAGGACAAAACGAAACAGATACCATATTTTTGACATTAAAAAAAAAAAGTACTGCTTATAACAAAAATGGAAGGAAATGTCAAAGCCACATTGGCTGATCTGATATGTTGTTTTCTATTAATTTCCTTTCCATAACGTACAAATATTCTCAGTGAATATAATCATCACCACCGTCATCATCATCACCATTATCATCAGCTCCTTTCTCTCTCATTATGATGCATGAACTTCACCTATGTAGATGAGTCAGTTGAGGAACCCTACATCAGAGCACGTGTTGTTGCATCACTGGTTTCTGTAACAATTTCTCATTGAATGTGATGATAGTTTCTACGTATCTAACGGAGTATTCAGTTACACAATTTGTAAAATCATAGTTTCCTGTTTTAAATAGTCATAAGTTTTTTTGTATTTGTTATTTGCTAGGGGTATTCACTCTTAGTGTTGTATTAAAAAAAAAAAAAAACAAGACAACAGATTTAAACAGAAGCCTCATTTACCATGGTTGACCTCCAGGTCAGTTCAACTAAAGTGAGTGTCGGCTTTTGCTGAGTTTATTATGTTGTGTAACAATGAGGTTTTTTTCAAGTGTTTATGTAAATACATGAAGGGAGGCATCAAAGAAGAATTGGCAACTCAAAAAGCAGCAGCTGGGAGACTTTTCCAGGCCATAAATCGAGGATTCCTCAGCAAAAGAGAAATTGGTAAGAAAACGAAGATGGATGTATACCGCTCCACCTATGTCCCAGTCTTGATGTATGGATGTGAGTCGTGAGCAATGGCTACAACCCATAAAAGCCTGATTGAGACCTCAGAAATGAGATATTTGAGGAAGGTAGTTGAAGTAACAAGAAGAGACATGGTCCAACCAGATGATACATCAAGGCCTAAAATCCCACTCCCTGCAGACCCAAGTAGAACAGTCCCAACTAAGATGGTTTAGCCATGTTTGCAGAATGGGAGAAGATCAGCTACCACAACAAGCTTGGGAAACTAAGAGCCAGGGATCCAGACCTCCATGATGACTCAGAGTCCTCTGGGAGGACAACATTAGACAATCTTTGAAGGACCGAGGACTAGAATGGAACCAGGCCAGGAGGAAGACAGCCAATAGGATAGTCTGGCGCTCTCTCTTCCAAACCTCTACACCTAAATATAGAACAAATATTTGTGGTGGCCCTAGTACTTGATTGTGTTTAAAGCACTATTTTCTTGCCTCTAGGTCTACAAGTTAGTCCACCCGAGTTCATGCTTAGAAACACATCAGAGAAAGAGAGGAACAAATTGATAAATCCTCCATTTTTAGAATCATCTGATGGGTCTGATTCAGAATGGACTCCAGCTCTAGAGAAAGCCATTAAACCTCGAAGTAAGTACAATTCCTTTTATCCTTATTGTGGAATTTTTCTGTGACCATCAGCGAGAACATAATGTTTATGTTTTATTTCACATTTCTTTAATGACTTTCCATAAAACATTTTCTCTGGTGTATCTTTTTTATAGTGTTCTTGAAGCATTTGAAGTTTGTTGATTAAATTAAATTATATTTAATTTCACTCTTCTGATACATAATTTCAGGTTGGCTAATTGTTGTATTGTAAGGTCGTTTCATTTATTTGCTTACTGTTGCTCTATTTCACTTATAATTTACTTTTCTTTTAATAATTAACTACCATTGCTGAATGAAAATTTATGTTTTATATTTTATTTACTAACAATAAGGTACTGATTTCTGCTACCAGCAAACAGAAACAGTTCAATGAAAATATATATACTCCTGCTCTAAGTGGTTCCCAAGGGTCTCTGTGGAGACAAAAAACATGAAATGACCTCTACCCATCCAGTAGTGTCATCAAAGTTAACCAAATCAGTGCTGCACCGGGCATTGGCAATTCCATAATATGAAAGAGTTTGCCACAGAAACCACTACTACCAATGCTTACAAGCCATCTGACTCAGGTCCGTTCACAAGGAGGCCACCGGAATAGTGGTCCCATGCTCCCCAAAGATGAAATAGGCTACGATGGAGAGATTTATACTCAGATAAATTTAGATTTGGCTGTCAGACATGGAGGACAGCAATACTGATAATCAAGAAGTTATATAGGTTAACATGTAGGACTGTAACACTATGACAAGACTGTATTTGGGTATTGGACATCTGACTTTATTGTCTTGAATAAGTACACCATATGTTATTATAACCCATCAAGGGTTGAACTGGATACTTCATTTTTATTTTTTAAATTCAGACTACTGAACACTTTTACACAAAAGTCGTTAGTGTGCTTTTTTCTTTCATGGTACATCTATTGAATAGTTCTGCAGAACTAGAAGTGTCAGAAAAGAACATGGGCTGTCACCTTCTGTGTTCAGCATCATTCTTAAGAGTATGATGTTGGAGCAGATTACCAGCTATTAATATTCTGATGGCATAGATTGAACCAAGATATCAGCTCTCATGTATTATTGAAATTATGATTTCTCACCTCACCAGGTCTTTGCATAACATGTCTGTGTAAATACTCATTTTATGGACAAATGCTTTATAATACTTACTTAGTCGTTCCCCTTCTACCGTGAGAGGTTTGGGAGAGAGAGCGTGTCAGACTATCCTATCGGCTGACTTCCTCCTGGCCTGGTTCCATTCTAGTCCTCGATCCTTCAAAGATTTTCTAATGTTGTCCTCCCAGCTGACTCTGGGTCATCCTGGGGGTCTGGATCCCTGGTTCTTTGTTTCCCATGCTTGTCATGGTAGCCAATTTTCTCCCATTCTGCAGACATGGCCAAACCATCTCAGTTGGGACTGTTCTACTTGGGTCTGCAGAGGGTGAGATTTTAGGCCTTGACGTATCATCTGGTTGCGCCATGTCTCTTCTTGTTACTTCAACCACCTTCCTCAGATACCTCATTTCTGAGGTTTGGATCTGGCTTTTGTGGGTTGTAGTCATTGCCCATGACTCGCATCCATATGTCTATAATACTGCTATTGCATATGAGAATGTAGCAGTACCTTTGATTACATATATGTGTGTATGTATAAGGGGATACTTCACAACATGAAGGTGTAGGCAAGAATTTATTGACACTTTTTGTAAAAAATTGCTGTTTTTTTCAAACCTGTGGACATTGTTGTTCTTTTAGTATGTGTATGGATGCCAAGATAATATGCAAACTGAGATGAAGGGCAGAATGTTAGATGGATTAATGTGCACAATTATTAGCCCTTTTAAAATCAAGTTTGTTTGTTGATTTATTCTTCTGACTGTACTACATGTGGATCTGATGTCCTGAGAGCACAATGATCACTTCCTTTGATACTCTCTGCTACTTCCTTGGGAGCACAGGCCTTTTGTCTGCTCATAATAAGCCCTCCTAGCCTTCTCCATCTGTTTAAGTTCTGTCCATAGCTTCTCTCATTGTGATCTCTTGATCTATTCTCCATCTGTTTAAGTTCTGTCCATAGCTTCTCTCATTGTCTTCTCTTGATCTATTCTCCATCTGTTTAAGTTCTGTCCATAGCTTCTCTCATTGTGTTCTCTTGATCAATTCTCCATCTGTTTAAGTTCTGTCCATAGCTTCTCTCATTGGGTTCTCTTGATCTATTCTCCATCTGTTTAAGTTCTGTCCATAGCTACTTTCATTGGGTTCTCTTGATCTATTCTCCATCTGTAAGTTCTGTCCATAGCTTCTCTCATGATATGGTATGCAAGATAAATGAGAGTGGAAAGGGCAGAATGTAAGACGGGCCTGCGTGCCCAATTCTTAACCCTTCGAAAATAAAGTTCGTTCGTTCGTTCGTGTTCTCTTGATCTATTCTCCATCTGTTTAAGTTCTGTCCATAGCTTCTCTCATTGTCTTTTCTTGATCTATTCTCCATCTGTTTAAGTTCTGTCCATAGCTTCTCTCATTGTCTTCTCTTGATCTATTCTCTGTGTGATTTTTTGTTTTTGGGGTCTCCGTCTGTTTATTTAACCTTGGGAATTTCAGAATAAAGGAGGGTAAGGAGGCTCTGGAGGTAAAGGATACCGTTGCAGGCCCATTGAGGCTTATTTGGAATATGGTTTTAGGCCCATATTTTCTTGACAAAACAGCACACTAGGGATAATATTGTCAGCATCACGCTGGCCGCCTTTAACCTTCCCAGAGTTGCTCTGGTATTCAATTCATGAGGCTAGGCCAAAAGAAGCACTGCCTTTATTATACTTGTACCAATATAATCTAGTCAGTTTTCTTGTCTTCACTTAGTCAACAGGAGGAAAAGATCATTCATTCCCCCCAACAAAATTTGTCCAGGAAACAATGTGGAAGGGACACAAAATACATCAGTACCATCAAAACAAAAGAAACAGGTAATGCAGTATGTGTGTAATAAATGTGTCTCCTACAACAATAATTAGTGGAAAATGTGAAATGTACATAACAATAATAGTAATCAATTCATCTATTTTGGAGGAATACAACTAATATTACTATAAACACTACATATAGAAGTGCCAGTCTCAAATGCAATTACCTGGTAATTTTGGTGCAGATGAGCTAAACAAATTAAATGCTAAAATAGTTTATCACTATTTGATAGACTATAATTGAATCATAATAAGTTCAGTATCATGTATTCGAATTCCAAAATTCAGTTTTTTTCCCCAATTAATGAAGGAAAAACTTATCCTGTTCAACCTCTAATGCAGTGTTTCTTAATTTGGGGTCCATGAACCTCTTGGTCTATATATTTCTCTTTGAAATACTTGTTAATTTGTGGTCCATGAACCTCTTGGTCTATATATTTCTCTTTGAAATACTAGTTAATTTGTGGTCCATGAACCTCTTGGTCTATATATTTCTCTTTGAAATACTCATTAATTTGTGGTCCATGAACCTCTTGGTCTATATATTTCTCTTTGAAATACTCGTTAATTTTGAACTGGCAAGTCTACATCTTCAGATATTGTAATGAATAAACACATCACCTCTGGTAACAATTTCCATAACTGAAAGAATAACACGATGTTTTTTTCTGACACCGATTACTAAGGTTAATATTATAAAACAGTGAAAATTAATGCAGAGATAATAGTTTGCATAAAGTTATTTCACACAAAATTATTGCAGTCCTGTGGGTATCAAGAATGTGTGTATAATTATTTAATTTAAAAAAAATTTTTAAGCATGAAATCAGCTGAGATTTACTATCACAGGTAAGGCAGTTTAACCTCACATAAAACAATATTTATTACCTTGGGGTTAGAGCTTAGGTCAGGGAACTATATATATATAAAGAACTGCTTATTCAGAGCACCCAATAGGACATGCACACCATCATAGGTGGCAGTCACTGGAGTTGTTCTGTATATGTATATAAAAGCAATTATTTACTGTGATTATGCAATGTAAACTATTACATTTTTACTCGTATACTTGTTATATTACTGTGCAGTCTATCATTAAAAATAATGTTGAATATGACAGAATTGACGTGAATCATCTCACCATTGCAAAAGGTGGAAAGAGCTTGCTTTCACCCATGACTCTGAGAGCTATGCTGGCACTAGCATAACTACTGGCAGGTTTTCCAAAGCCCAATAGGTGGAAAGATTGATACCAGACTGAATGAGATACAAACCAGCTGCCCTGACAATCAAGGGCTAAGGAACACTAATCTTCCAAAAACTCCTGATGACATTGAATGCAGTGGACAACAGGTCTAACAAAACAGTGCAGCTTACCTTGTCAGAATAAAAAGTATATATTTAAAACTTAATATAATTGGTTCAGCCAAAGTCAACTTTTTATGTATATATATATATATATATATATTAATTGAATTTATTCCACCGTAAATGTTTACAAAAGCTAAAGGTGTTTGCTGTTTTTTTGAATTGTAAGAAACATGTTTTTTGCTTGATAACTTTTATTTTTAAAACTACTGTCATACAGAGAAAAAAGCAAGCAGACCCAAATTATGAGGAAGAGGAAGTTCATGTGTACCAATTTAGGAAGAAGAGAAGGACCAGTTACATGTCCCTTGCTATTCCTGATGATGATGAATTTCTATGTAAGTTTACCATTTTTCTTGTAACAATAATTATTCTGGATGAGAACTTATTCTCCTTTTAACAGTACATACCTGTCAAGTTGTTTTGAATTACAATGTACATTTTTAAAATACTTGTGGCAATGTACGCATGTACAACGGTCGTTGTATGGTTATCTGTCATCACAACACTTGCGACCACCCATAGATGCCATTTTAAAAAAAAAGCTAAGCATTTGATATAACTTGGTTAAATATTGCTGTTGTTTTGATTGATTTATTGCATTTCTTATCGTCTCTTAATTAATCTTTCCAGTTATATCTTGCCTTTCTATACATTTCCAATAAATTAATGTCCGATAAAATGATATTTTATGTTCATAACTAGGAAAAAAAAAAACGTTTACATAGGCCTAAGTTTTTCTGTTTCTACAGTCAATCCAGCTAAAATGGATCATGTTCATAGATGTCATATAAATAAACCGCCAATGTCGATAGGGTTAGAATTATGGTTGAGTTTAGGATTTCTGAACCTAACCCGTATCCATTTTCACTGCGTTTCTGAATTCTTTTGTTAAGGCTGTGTCAAACAATTGGCCCGCCGTCCTTAATTTCAACCATAAATCCATACAGTGCTTTATATCAGCTGTCGAACTTTAAATAATTATTTTGTAAATTAGTGTTCGGTTTCCTCCCCCATCTATGAGCTTTAGGCATATTTGAAATGTTGCAATTCGTTCCACACAGAATGTAAATATATATTAAAAATAACTCTAAGAGACTCATATTCTGTGCAGAACGAATTGCAAGGCTCTTTTGGAGATTATCTTGAAGCAATTTATCCATCACACAATGGTTAGCCTAATTCAAAGACATGAAATCTCGTAAATAGGGTCAGATGTCATGGTAGTAGCCACAGTATGGCTGGTATTGGATAGGACACACAGCACTGATGAGACCATCCGATAACATTACAAGGCAGTCATTTTTCAGAATCCACAGAGCATGTAAAATAAAAGACGTAACACCATATGAAGAAGGGACATAAAGATGGGCATAAAAAGCATACGTAAGACATGGTGAGACATTGAACAGATAGAGAGGCATGTGAATTTGTTGAAGGTCTATTATCCACATGGTGGTGATAGGTTTTTTTTTTTTTTTTTTTTTTTTTTTTTTTTTTTTTTTTTTTTTTTTGCGTACGCCCGCTAATACTCGAGGCGAAATCTCAGGTTATTATTTTATGTCTAACCTGACATTGTTTTTACGTGAGTATCCCTTTATTTCTTGTACAGAGACAGGTGTCCCTCGCCATTCAGGCAAATACTCGCCGATTTCGGAGGTACCCATTGCAGCTGGGTCGGCTCAGGAGCCGCCAGTCCCTGGTCGACGACACTCCTTCAAATGTTCTCGCCAGGTCTCGAGTTAATCCAGTCCAAATCCCGGTCGACGAAAAATCCTCAAATGCCGTCGCCCGGGTTTGATCCTGTATCACCCGGTCGCCAGAGCGGTGTTGTAACCACTACGCTAGCGCGGCTCCCAATGATAGGTCATGAATCAATGACTGACATACCATCTTAAATGTTGATAAATCAAGACAGTAGATAGCAGTAAGTATAGATTTCCTGAACATGTTATTAGACCGTATGCCATCTGTAACCACATGTTATTCATTTGTGAAGATTGTGAGGAATGTAACTTGGAATATGATGGGGATTGTCTTGTGCATGGACCTCTCTTCTGTGTTGATGATGCTGAGGTAAAGTATTCTTGCAGTGATAACTTCAGTCACCTATCATAAAAACATTTGAATATCCTGCAATTAATTCTTTATTGATTTTTTATTGTCTGTGACAACAAATCTTTAGACATTTTGTGAAGACCTTTCAACCAAAATTACAAGACTTTACAAATGAGAAATAGTATATTATGGGGGTTTCTTTTCATGAGCACTTGCAGGTTTTCCAACATGGGCAAATCAAGTTGATAAATGTCAATAAGAAGTTAGACAACAAATAACCCTGAATATAAAATTAGTTGAATAGGCTTGGGGGTCTTCTTTCTTCTTCTTTGATCCTTAGCTGCCGACCGTCAAAGCAGTCAGTGGCCATCACACCTAGTGGCATCTTGTAGGGCAACAACAAATTGATTCCACTTTGCTCGATCAGTGGCCATCCTTCGTACAGTGCCCCAACTCTGGTTCATTCTTTGCATCTCAGACTCCACAGTCCTCAGCCAGGTTGTTTTTGGTCGGCCTCTCTTTCGTTTTCCTTCAGGGGTCCAAAGCATAGCTGTTCTTGTGATGGCATCGGGGTCTCTTCTGAGGACATGGCCAACCCAGCTACAGCATCTGCCAGCTATGTCCTCTTGCTTGCTCCGAGTAAGCAGAACTTGGTTGGTGATGGTATTCAGCAAAAACATTCGGTGAATTTTTCTTAGGCATGTTGTGTGAAAAGACGACAATTTCGACATTTCGTTCTCTGTAACTCTCCAGCATTCCACACCATAGAGAAGCACAGAAAGCACACAGCTCTGATATAATCTTAATTTTGTGCTTGTGCTGTATTGAGAGGACTTCCAGATGTTGTTTAGGCTAAAAAAGGCTGTTCTTGCTTTATTCATTCTGATGTTGATGTCTTTGCCTGCCCCGCGTCTGATGTTACTATGCATCCTAGGTATGTGAAGGTGTCTGTCTGTACCAGTTGCCGATTCCTTACTGATATGGGCTCAGGGTTGCTCACATTGAGTGTCATGACCTCTGATTTCTTTAAATTGATGTTCAAGCCCACCTGCTGGCTAGGCTTGGGGGTACAGATCATAAAATCCTTTAACTGGTGTATACAGAAAATGTAAGACCAACACTGAAATATGGAATCCCTTCCTGAGCTTCAAAAACCATCTTGTACAGAACAGTGAGAATCCACAACTAGACTGAAGGATCATTACTGGATCACTGATATCAACCCCAGTAAGTGAAATTAATAAAATAATAAAACTACAATCTATGAGTGACAGAAGAGAGTACTGAGTATTACAACAAGCAGACATATTTAATAGCCTCAGCCCCCCCCCCCCCCCCCCCCCCCCCCCCACCCCCCCCCCCCCCCCCTCCTCCCCGCCCTTTGAATGGCAGACTGAAAAGATATAGCCAGCGCAGACTGCAGAGAAGCTGTTTTGCACAAAAAGTGAAAGAAATTTCCTATTATACCAAAACTTGTACAGACAAAGGTACAGGCAGCAAAAATAAGCAGTGCCTTCCCACCTTGGTGGAAAGAAAAATTCCCAGAGTTAGTTGACAACAATCTCAGAAGGATGCAGAAAAGAAGCATCTAGCTATTGAATATATAAAACAGATTTACTGAACTGCAGATATTTACAAACAGATCAACCACAAGAACTATTAAAAATTAAGGAGACATCTACACAACATTTAGATATGGACAGGACATCTATATTTTAGTGGCCGTTTTAAAGCTGGGGCAGAAGCTTTAAAAGAAATGCAATAACCCACATAGAAAATGCTAGTGTTCCATCCAGTTGTTAGTGAGGTCTGAATGGGAGAGCAAAGAAGAACAGTAACACTGTAACCTATCAAGCATGTCTTAGAAGGTAACTAAGGAGGACTAGCATGTGGCTGACCAGCCCATCCTGTAGAAACTGTAAGTCAAGAAAACTTTGACAAATACATTATTATATTTTGATCCTGGATGTAAGATTTTGAATATTATTATCAGTGTTAGGACATTTATTTTTCTGTGCATTTGTTTGTCCACCATGTTGCTGTGTTTTGTTTCACTGTGTATTCTCTTTTTTATTCTAACTGATGTAGAATTATGTGTTTTGCACGTTGGAGTTTGGTGTATGTTTAACTTCTATTTGTAGTATATCTCTTGCAAGATCATTTGGAAAAATATCTACAACATGGAAGCACCAGCTATAAATTAAACAGAGTGACAGTTCAGTTGATTAGTTTGTTTTACAGCCCACTGCAGGATATATAGAAATGAAAAGGCAGATAGACTTGCCAAAGAAGTAGGAATAAAATTCATACAGTGGAAACTACATCATATAAAGAGAGAGATGTAAGGAAGTATCAAAATTGAGGCATATTGGGAATATAGTGTTAGGCCCATATTTTCTTGACCATACATTATGGGTGATGTGGGCAGCATTTCGCCAGAACTCCTGACTGTGCTGATCAGTTAAAATACTCACTGAAGCCAATGGATTCCTTTTTCTTTTAAAGGAGTCTGCAAGATTAAAAAATATTCTTAACCCTAGGAATGTATTTCTACAGACCAGTAGAAGAGCATTTTCTCCCCAGCTGTGTTTTTAATTAGCTGCACACAGAAGCAAAAAGATGTGGCAGTTACCCTCTATTTCTCATCTCCATGCAAACAAAAATATATAATATCACAATTTATTACATCTTGCCCATTGACAATTTTTAGACTGAGAACCTGTTACTACTGACTCAAATACCATCTGTGTCACAAACTAAAAGCCAGACAGGAAAAAAATGTATCCATATGAGCTAGACAAGCAAACAATAGAACATGTCTTCCTCTAAGAATGTCGACTCCACAATAGGAGCAGAATGACAGCATAGCTCCAGCAACCACATTTATGGACAAACTGTATGACAATATTAACGCTGTCTAGTTGCTGAGAGTCTCTGAAGAGACAAAGAAAGAATAAGATGACTGAGCCCTGGATCATGTTGAACAAGGTTGCTAACATGAGGTTGTGCCTGGTGCTGGCAATCTTGTCATGTAAAACTAGTTGCTATAGAAACATCAGCTACAAGAGTATGTGAATGTTTGGTGCAGGCTTCCTGTGATGGGATCAGCTACAAGAGCATGTGAATGTTTGGTGCAGGCTTCCTGTGATGGGATCAGCTACAAGAGCATGTGAATGTTTGGTGCAGGCTTCCTGTAATGGTATCAGCTACAAGAGCATGTGAATGTTTGGTGCAGGCTTCCTGTGATGGGATCAGCTACAAGAGCATGTGAATGTTTGGTGCAGGCTTCCTGTGATGGGATCAGCTACAAGAGCATGTGAATGTTTGGTGCAGGCTTCCTGTGATGGGATCAGCTACAAGAGTATGTGAATGTTTGGTGCAGGCTTCCTGTAATGGGATCAGCTACAAGAGGATGTGAATGTTTGGTGCAGGCTTCCTGTAATGGTATCAGCTACAAGAGGATGTGAATGTTTGGTGCAGGCTTCATGTAATGGGATCAGCTACAAGAGGATGTGAATGTTTGGTGCAGGTTTCCTGTAATGGTATCAGCTACAAGAGCATGTGAATGTTTGGTGCAGGCTTCCTGTAATGGGATCAGCTACAAGAGCATGTGAATGTTTGGTGCAGGCTTCCTGTAATGGGATCAGCTACAAGAGCATGTGAATGTTTGGTACAGGCTTCCTGTAATGGGATCAGCTACAAGAGCATGTGAATGTTTGGTGCAGTCTTCCTGTAATGGGATCAGCTACAAGAGCATGTGAATGTTTGGTACAGGCTTTCTGTAATGGTATCAGCTACAAGAGCATGTGAATGTTTGGTACAGGCTTCCTGTAATGGGATCAGCTACAAGAGCATGTGAATGTTTGGTACAGGCTTCCTGTAATGGGATCAGCTACAAGAGCATGTGAATGTTTGGTACAGGCTTCCTATAATGGGATCAGCTACAAGAGTATGTGAATGTTTGGTACAGGCTTCCTGTAATGGGATCAGCTACAAGAGCATGTGAATGTTTGGTACAGGCTTCCTGTAATGGGATCAGCTACAAGAGTATGTGAATGTTTGGTGCAGGCTTCCTGTAATGGGATCAGCTACAAGAGCATGTGAATGTTTGGTGCAGGCTTCCTGTAATGGGATCAGCTACAAGAGCATGTGAATGTTTGGTGCAGGCTTCCTGTAATGGGATCAGCTACAAGAGCATGTGAATGTTTGGTGCAGGCTTCCTGTAATGGGATCAGCTACAAGAGCATGTGAATGTTTGGTGCAGGTTTCCTGTAATGGGATCAGCTACAAGAGCATGTGAATGTTTGGTGCAGGTTTCCTGTGATGGGATCAGCTACAAGAGCATGTGAATGTTTGGTGCAGGTTTCCTGTGATGGGATCAGCTACAAGAGCATGTGAATGTTTGGTGCAGGTTTCCTGTAATGGGATCAGCTACAAGAGCATGTGAATGTTTGGTGCAGGCTTCCTGTAATGGGATCAGCTACAAGAGCATGTGAATGTTTGGTGCAGGCTTCCTGTAATGGGATCAGCTACAAGAGCATGTGAATGTTTGGTGCAGGTTTCCTGTAATGGGATCAGCTACAAGAGCATGTGAATGTTTGGTGCAGGCTTCCTGTAATGGGATCAGCTACAAGAGCATGTGAATGTTTGGTGCAGGCTTCCTGTGATGGGATCAGCTACAAGAGCATGTGAATGTTTGGTGCAGGCTTCCTGTAATGGGATCAGCTACAAGAGCATGTGAATGTTTGGTGCAGGCTTCCTGTGATGGGATCAGCTACAAGAGCATGTGAATGTTTGGTGCAGGTTTCCTGTGATGGGATCAGCTACAAGAGCATGTGAATGTTTGGTGCAGGTTTCCTGTGATGGGATCAGCTACAAGAGCATGTGAATGTTTGGTGCAGGTTTCATGTGATGGTATCAGCTACAAGAGCATGTGAATGTTTGGTGCAGGTTTCCTGTGATGGGATCAGCTACAAGAGCATGTGAATGTTTGGTACAGGCTTCCTGTAATGGGATCAGCTACAAGAGTATGTGAATGTTTGGTACAGGCTTCCTGTAATGGGATCAGCTACAAGAGCATGTGAATGTTTGGTACAGGCTTCCTGTAATGGGATCAGCTACAAGAGCATGTGAATGTTTGGTACAGGCTTCCTGTAATGGGATCAGCTACAAGAGCATGTGAATGTTTGGTGCAGGCTTCCTGTAATGGGATCAGCTACAAGAGCATGTGAATGTTTGGTGCAGGCTTCCTGTAATGGGATCAGCTACAAGAGCATGTGAATGTTTGGTGCAGGCTTCCTGTAATGGGATCAGCTACAAGAGCATGTGAATGTTTGGTGCAGGCTTCCTGTAATGGGATCAGCTACAAGAGCATGTGAATGTTTGGTGCAGGTTTCATGTGATGGGATCAGCTACAAGAGCATGTGAATGTTTGGTGCAGGTTTCCTGTGATGGTATCAGCTACAAGAGTATGTGAATGTTTGGTGCAGGCTTCCTGTAATGGGATCAGCTACAAGAGCATGTGAATGTTTGGTGCAGGCTTCCTGTAATGGGATCAGCTACAAGAGCATGTGAATGTTTGGTGCAGGTTTCCTGTGATGGGATCAGCTACAAGAGCATGTGAATGTTTGGTGCAGGCTTCCTGTAATGGGATCAGCTACAAGAGCATGTGAATGTTTGGTGCAGGCTTCCTGTAATGGGATCAGCTACAAGAGCATGTGAATGTTTGGTGCAGGTTTCATGTGATGGTATCAGCTACAAGAGCATGTGAATGTTTGGTGCAGGTTTCATGTGATGGTATCAGCTACAAGAGTATGTGAATGTTTGGTGCAGGCTTCCTGTAATGGGATCAGCTACAAGAGCATGTGAATGTTTGGTGCAGGTTTCATGTGATGGTATCAGCTACAAGAGCATGTGAATGTTTGGTGCAGGTTTCCTGTGATGGGATCAGCTACAAGAGCATGTGAATGTTTGGTGCAGGTTTCCTGTGATGGTATCAGCTGTAGTGGTAGCTCCATAAAGAGAGCAACAGAAAATGATGATGATGGTGTATGACAGTGAGAGATGCCTGAAACTGAATGAAGATGAAGAATAACTTGTGGTTTGACATAAAATCTTGACAAAATGGTTATTATTTTTGTTGTTGCTATAAGCTACTGTTTGTCAACATCATCTTTATTATACCATGGAACCCTGAATAGCTTGTTAATGTTATCATGGATTCATAGGAAATATATACATATGTTGCCTCCCATGAAGAAGCGTCTCATGTATATACAAATATTGCTTTCCATGAGGAATCCAACAATGGCAGACTTAGCAAGTACTCTTAATGCTAAAGTAAAATTGGAGTATACCTCTTCATTGCATTCAGTGGCAGATGTGAAACATTTTTTTTTAATTGAACTTTTTTTTAAACTCAAGTCTAGCTTTCAAAGCTTTTGATTTGGTAAAGTTCATGCTTTCTATAGCTTCACAAGAACACTTTCAAGGTTCATTATCATTTTCTAGACCACCTATCTCTATATATAACACAGGGGCTACATAAGACCTCTGACATCCTGTCCTTAACACTACCAAATTAAACCATGATTTTTCCCATCTCCTGACTGTATGATGGTAAAAAAGGGTAAAGGATCCTGTTACACACCTATTGAGGCATATTAGGAATATAGTGTTAGGCCCATATTTTCTTGAGCATACATTAAGGGTGATGTGGGCAGCATTTCACCACATCTCCTGACTGTGCTGATCAGTTAAAATACTCACACACTGAATCCATTGGATTCCTTTTTCTTTTAAAGGAGTCTGCAATATTAAAAAATATTCTTAACCCTAGGAATGTATTTCTACAGACCAGTAGAAGAGCATTTTCTCCCCAGCTGTGTTTTTAATTAGCTGCACACAGAAGCTAAAAGATGTGGCAATTACCCTCTATTTCTCATCTCCATGCAAACAAAAATATATAATATCACAATGAATATAGTATCTCATTCTTTGCTGGATTCTTTTAAATAATGAGTGTGTTTGGTTAAAAAAATTAAAACAAGAAAGAAAACAAACCAAACCATTTACACAGTTTTACTTCATGGAGGCTAACTGCCATTGTGGCTCCATGCTCTTAAAGGAGCTAGGAAGGGAATCTCATTCATCAAAATCTATTGTTTATGTTTTTACCTTCAACTATTATTTCTGCAAAATTCATTATCTCTCATTATGTATTTTTGAATGTGAAAGGTACCAATAACTTGTCCAAATGACTGTGTTGAGTACAGCAAAGGAACTTTGCCAGAGGGCCTGGTGATCAACAAATCCAAGATACCAAAGGCAGGACTGGGTGTGTTTGCTCTAAAAGACTTCCCTGCTCGAACCAGATTTGGACCTTACAGAGGAAAGAAGGAAATAAATGAGGAAATTGCTCATGAGTCAGGTTATAGTTGGCAGGTGATGAATTATTACTGATGTAATTAGCTCTAAGATCAATAAATATGGTCAAAAACCATGTTTTTTAACGTGTCAATGAATTTTGCACTTTAAACAATCTCTAGGTATGGAAGTTTTGACTAGGATTTTAAATATTAATGGCCTACAAATTATGCTGTCTTACTCAATTAGTTGTATTTGATACTGAAGTTGAACATAAACTGTGAAATCTTGATGCATATATTTCTTGTAATTACTACATGAAATTAATGTTATTTGTTTTGGGCAACTAGTGCAACAACAGAAAACTGAAATAATCAAATAAGGCACAAACTGAAACATACAACTTATTTTAACGTGTCAATTTTTTTGTACAATCCTATAATTTTTCTTCAAATTCATTCAAATTTTTAAAACAATCTATCTGTATAAAGCTCACTATTGTAATGTTATGATGTATGTATATAAGCATTACCTCGTCATCTACACAAGCACACACATGTTTCAGAAGGCACTCAGTAAAAGCATGTTCAGTTTGTAGCCATGTTTTATTTACAGGATATCGTACATGTGAAGATTCGCATATTATTACAATGTGTGGTTCGTATTATTAATGTATTATATTACATCCCCCCTTTTTTGAAAAAAAAATGTGTGCAAACATTTCCAACGAAATGTTTCATGTGAGAAAGGATAAGTATGTGTAATGCTCAGTGTGAGTATATATATGTCACTGTCTGTATCGGCTGGGAGGTGTCACTGTACGGCCAGAACGAGTGGTGTAAAGTGCTGGTGGTTCTGCGGAAGTCCCTGGTTTAGCTTGAGTTGGTTGTGATTTCGGCCTTGGCGCTTGTTGGTTTTGTGGGGTACCAAGGTCTGGAGTTACTGCATTGTCTGTTGAAAGCATGGGCATTCTCTGTTCTGTTGTATTCTGTGGGATTTCTCTTATGTCCACTCTGTTTCGCCTCAGGAGGTTGCTGCTGCTGTCTGGTCTTAAAGTATAGCTCCTGGGTTCAGGGTTTCTGCAAATGATTGTTGCTTTTGACCATGTGTCATTGTCGTGGTTGTAGGTAGTCACATGCTGACCAGGATGTAATGGTGGTAGGTCTTTAGCACATTTGTCATAGTTGGATTTCTGAACTTGCTGAAGTTGATCATATGTGCTGTCTCTATGTTGTGGACGGAAGTGGACCTTAGATGGTAGAAGGTCTTTAATTCTTCTATCAAACATAAGTTCTGCTGGACTGTCGATCTTACTGTCTACCGGTGTTGTTCTCCATCTCAAGAGTGCTAGGTGTACATCCTCTGTTCTTTGTTTTTCTTCATGATTGACTTGATAGTTTGTATCTGTCTCTCAATGAAACCATTAGATTTAGGGTATCTAGGTGATGATGTTGTGTGTTTGATCTTCCAGTCCTTAGTGAAGTTTCTGTATGCTTGACCTGAGAAATGTGGACCGTTGTCTGATTTAATTTCATCTGGGATGCCAAATATGCTGCAATACTTCTTTGTAATGTCTGCAATAACAGCTGATGGTGAGGGTTGTGGAAGTTTCTCAATGATGGGAAATTTGCTGTAGTAATCAGCAATAATAAGATAGTCATTATTGTCGATTGAGAAAATATCAGTTCCTATAATGCTCCAAGGGCTCAATGGTATGTCTGATGGTATGAGAGGTTCTCTGCACTGCCTATTTGCATGTTCTTGGCAAATTGAACAGTTTTTACATAGTGTTTCTATGTCCTTGTTTATCTGTGGCCAGTAAACATCTTTCTTTGCTCTCAGTTGTGTCTTCACAATACCAAGGTGACTATTATGGAGCTGTTTAAGAATGATATCGCGTTGTGTTTCTGGTACAACAATGCGATCTCCTTTAAGGATCAGACCATCTTCGATGCTTAACTCGTCCCTCATAGAGTAGTATGGACGGATGTGTGTTGGAACTTCCCTGATAGAGCTTGGCCATCCATGGTATATCAGTTCTTTGAGAGAGTTAAGGATAGGATCTCTCATTGTGTCTTCTCTGATGTGTTCAAGCCGATTATCGCTAAACTTGACAAAATCAACTTTGATGTTTGGGGTAAGATCTGCTGTCTTGTTGGGGTTTGGTAGTCTGCTGAGAGCATCTGCAAGACCTATATCCTCTTTAATGTTGTTAATAGTTACCACACTCAGCTTTTCGCACATTGGTAAACCCAAAATTGCAGGTCCTTCAACATCTACCAAGTAAAATGTTGACAATGTCCATTCAGAGCCTCTGTATGAACATTCAAGTGTTACTGCTCCAAAACAGTCTATACTTGGTTAGTATCTTCACAGTATCAAAAGTGGAAGGATCACTTTCTTCACTGGAGTCAAGGTCCTCAGTCATCATAGAGTGTGTTTGTTTTGACGACTTTCTGCTGTGAAGTTTGTGTTGAGCACTGTCTTGTTTCCTCTTGAAACATAATTTTATCCAGTGGCCCCTCTTTCTGCAGTAATGACATGTAGAGTCTTTAGCTGGACAGTGGTTTTGTATGTGGTTTAGGCCACAATATTTACACATAGCACCTCTGCTTGTGTTGTGTTTTTCTTGTTGCTTCGAACCAGTTGCTTTGTTGTGTCTAGGTTTATAGCTTTTCACTGCATCCACCTGGGCTGCTAATGTACCTTGCTGAATTTGTTTAATGTTTAGTGCTTGTGCCTCGTGTTTCCTGCCTTCATCCAGAAGTTGTTGTAAAGTTAGTGTATCACTCTGGCTCAGTAGCCATTTCTGGAACTCTGGCATTGGTGTGCTAAGAAGAATCTGTTCAATAATTCGCTCTTTTTCTTCTTCTTTGCTAAATTTACATACTCTTGTTTTCTCCTTAATGCGAGTAAAGAAATCATCTAGGCTTTCACCACGTTTCTGTCGCAGGTGGTGAAGTTCTAATCTTGCCGCTCTAAAGTTCGTGTGCTTTATTATCAGACGTTTTTCAAATTCGTCCAATATGGCTGCGGGGTCTGTCGCCGACTCCACAGGCATGGCGGTAGCAAAACTGTTGTAAATTTTCAAACCTTCATCGTCCAATGCTTCTAGGATATATGGAGTTAGGGTTTGTCCTTCCAGACCAGTGGTCTTGGAATATAGATCTATGCGTTGGCGCCATAACAAGAAAGCTTCACTCTTATCGTCTTGACCGGCGAATCTCATTTGCGGTGCGTTGCGATATTGTTTCGCCGCCATGGCTGACCTCGATGACGAAAATTAGCCGAATACTGTACTCACGTGTTATCGTGTAGCTGTTTTGCGTCAGTCCGGTATCGACCGCTGCCACCATGTAATGTTATGATGTATGTATATAAGCATTACCTCGTCATCTACACAAGCACACACATGTTTCAGAAGGCACTCAGTAAAAGCATGTTCAGTTTGTAGCCATGTTTTATTTACAGGATATCGTACATGTGAAGATTCGCATATTATTACAATGTGTGGTTCGTATTATTAATGTATTATATTACAACTATAATCTTTGTGGTTATTTTCCCCATTAACTTTACTTAACACACTAACTACCGAATTGAAAAACACACTGTGGTCGAATAACATTTTTTTTCCAATTTTCATCCTGTAGGTGTTTACACAAAGTAAGCTGTAGTTTTCGTAATTGTTTACAGATTTTTATGAATTACACGTCATTGTAAAGATAAATGAATTTAGTATTACAATAAGCACCATTTGTAATTCTAATAGAGGTTGTTGCTATTTAACGTCTGTCCGATGCCGAGGACTTGCAATATTTTCACAATTATAACTGCTTGCACCCTATCTCTATCAAAATCACTATTTCAAACAATGTGCACACCATTTTCACTCTTGTCCTCGTCACTAGATCTATCAGTCAAGTGTTTAAACAAGTTTCTAGCCTATTCAGCCATTAGACGAGATGTAACGCATTTTTTGTGGTCCTATCACAAATGTTTGCAAACATTCCAAGAAAAGCTGACCTATACGAGCCATAAAAGGTCTAATAATAGATCCCCAGGTTAAGACACAAGAGCGGGTAACAACCATAGTAAAAATTTACCCTCAGATATCCAAGAGTTATGTACCTTTGATTACAAAAAAATTAAAGTGTACAAACAAGACAGGTAAATATATATAGACTCAGAAAAATCTGTGCGTAACACCACGGTAAACAGTTTTACACTATTTGGTAACTAACCCAAAACACTGAAAAATATGAACATAATATCAATTTTCCAGTGTTCTACAGCAACCATGCTTTGGGAATTTAAAATCTCGAACCAGATCAGAAAGTGTTTCAGTACATTTTTCATTCGTTTTATTACTCAAATTAGAATGACGCTCTGAGCTGCTCGCGGTCCAAATGATAGGATTTCAAAAGCCGGTCCCACTGGCTTGCGTTAGTTAATGTTTTAATGTTTACTTATAAATGTTGCAATCTCCCCTTTGTCCTACAGCTTTTCTGTTTAACATACACCTTTAGCTTGGTCATGTCAGACCCTCATGTCCTGATCCATCCATTCTTGTTGTCTGTTGTCAGCTCTCATCAGCATGGCATTTTTAGCTTTATCCTTTATTTAGAATGAGTGGAGAGGGGAAGAAGGTTCAATATTTAGATATTGGAAATCTGACTATTTTGTTGAATTAGTACATCATATTTTATAATAATAATTTTAAAAAGTTTCATCCATATTTTTCTTTTTTTACTTTGGGGATGACAGAATAAAGCTGTTATCCAGTTTCCTCAGCACTAAATGTCTTACTTTAAAACAATCTCTTGCTGTGAAAGTCCACAATACATTGAGTTTTTCGGTGTACTGTTGAAAGGGTTGTGACTGACGAGCAAGACGCGGTGTATATTATAAGAGGTGAAGGGCATAGAATTTCAGTTGCTAGCGCGCAGTGACTAGCCTTGTTGGCTTCACGCAGGTGTGTCAGTGTCTGTCCCTAGTCGTGGTGTGCGATGGAATGAACGGAATAATTTATCTTTTTATAACTTCCACAATTGCCTCCACGGCTGGCGGAGTTGTGGATTTAAAGTTGCTACGAAAGTGAAATGGGTTCATTTTCGATACAAGACAACAGAGGCTGAGACACTTGGGAGTCATGACCCAAGTGGGCCCACCCCCCTTAGAGTGTAAAGGAGTATACAGGGCCGAAACACTTGTTCAATGGGGGGACAATTTCTGATGATCAGATTGCCTCCTATTGTTCTTTTCTGTGATCCTTAGCCGCCGACCGTCAAAGCAGTCAGTGGCCATCACACCTAGTGGTGTCTTGTAGGGCAACAACAAATTTATTCCACTTTGCTCGGTCTGTGGCCATCCTTAGTACAGTGCCCAAACTCTGGTTCATTCCTTGCATCTCAACCTCCATAGTCCTCCGTCAAGTTGTTTTTGGTCAGCCTCTCTTTCGTTTTCCTTCAGGGGTCCATAGCATAGCTGTTCTTGTGATGGCATCGGGGTCTCTTCTGAGGACATGGCCAACCCAACTCCAGCGTCTGCCAGCTATGATGGTGTGCATGTCTTCTTGCTTGCTCCGAGTAAGCAGATCTTGGTTGGTGATGGTATTCGGCCAAAAGATTCCGTGAATTTTTCTCAGGCATGTTGTGTGAAAAGAGGACAATTTCGACATTTCCTTCTCTTTAACTCTCCAGCATTCGGCACCATAGAGAAGCACAGAAAGCACACAGCTCTGATATAATCTTAATTTTGTGCTTGTGCTGTATTGAGAGGACTTCCAGATGTTGTTTAGGCTAAAAAAGGCTGTTCTTGCTTTATTCATTCTGTTGTTGATGTCTCTGCTTGCCCTGCCGTCTGGTGTTACTATGCATCCTAGGTATGTGAAGGTGTCTGTCTGTACGAGTTGCTGATTCCTTACTGATATGGGATCAGGGCTGCTCACATTGAGCATCATGACCTCTGACTTCTTTAAATTGATGTTCAAGCCCACCTGCTGGCTATACTTATTGAGTCTATCCGTTTTTTCCTGGATGTGTTAGTAGTGCAATGTCATCTGCATATTCCAGATCTTCCAATGTAGAAAATGTAGTCCATCTTATTCCTCTTGGACTGCCCTCTGTTGTCTGGCGCATCACCCAGTCTATGGTCTGGAGTGGCTGATAAGGGGCATCCCTGTCATACTCCTGTCTTCACCTCAAAGGTTAGGTTGCTCTGCCCAACACTACACGTAACGTTGGCATAGAGGCTTTTTATGATTGACACTATACAGCTTGGAATTCCATATGCCCTCAGTATTTTCCATAAACTGTCCCTATGTATACTGTCAAAACCCTTTTCAAAATCAACGAAACTTATGTACAGCTGTCTTTGCCATTCTGAGCACTGCTCTATAATGTTCCTGAGAGTAAATATATGATCTACACATCTTCTGTTCTTTCTAAATCCTGCTTGTTCTTTCCTCAGTTTGTGGCCTACTGCTTTTGAAATTCTCTGTATAATTATCCTGCCTAGTATTTTGCTGGGAACTGAGAGAAGAGTGATTCCTCTCCAATTATTGCAGTCTGAAAAATCTCCCTTCTTGGGCAATTTAACAATTATTCCTTTGTTCCACTCTGTTCGTGTTGTCCCTGTTTTCCAGACTTGTGCAAATAGGGGTTCTAATAGTTCTGCTGCTAGCTCAGGGTCTGTCTTAAATAGCTCTGCATTTAAGTTATCATGGCCTGGAGCTTTTCCATTCTTTAACCCTCTTATTGCTGTGATGATTTCTTCTTTTTGTGGAATGTTTGTATTAACATCTAGATTGTTTTCAGTCTCAGGAACATTAAATTGTGTCTCTGGTGGTTCCTTGTTCAGAGTTTCTCTGAAATGCTCTGCCCATCTTGTTTCCTGTCCCTCTGCTGTCATAATTTCCTTGCTTATCTCTTACTAATGTAATATTGTTTGCACCTCGTTTCCCGCTGATGAATTTAGTTATTTTGTTTACTGTGCTTTGTTCATTTCTCAGTGCTGCCCCTTCTGCCTGTCTTGCAAGATTGTCTAGGAATTTCCTTTTGTTGGCTCGGATTTGGCATTTAACTTCCTTGTCCAGCTCACTGTACTGTTCACTATACAGTTGCTTTAACCTGGGGGAATTCGCTTCTGTTTTCTTTCTTTTCACCTCCTTTCTCATCGTTATGGTGTTTAATGTTTCTGGTGTTATCCAGTCTTGCTTCTTCCTTTCCTGGAATCCCAAGCATGATTTGCTGCTTTCCTTATATATTGTTGAAATGGTGTTGAATTTCTGGTCTATATCATCAGTCAATGTCTTTTCCTGACTTTTGGCAAATTGATATCGTTTCTTTATGTCAGCCGCAAAAGCTTTTCTGGTAAGGGGGTCCTTCAATTTGCTGATGTCAAACCTTTTCTGTGTAGTTACAGTTGGTCCATCCCTTCTTAGTTTCACTTTCAGTTTTCTTCTTCTTTGATCCTTAGCCGCCGACCGTCAAAGCAGTCAGTGGCCATTACACCTGGTGGCGTCTTGTAGGGCAACAACAAATTGATTCCACTTTGATCGGTCGGCAGCCATCCTTCGTACAGTGCCCCAACTCTGGTTCATTCTTTGCATCTCAGCTTCCACAGTCCTCCGCCAAGTTGTTTTTGGTCGGCCTCTCTTTCGTTTTCCTTCAGGGATCCATAGCATAGCTGTTTTTGTGATGGCATCAGGGTCTCTTCTGAGGACATGGCCAACTCAACTCCAGCGTCTGCTTCTTCCTTTCCTGGAATCCCAAGCATGATTTGCTGCTTTCCTTATATATTGTTGAAATGGTGTTGAATTTCTGGTCTATATCATCAGTCAATGTCTTTTCCTGACTTTTGGCAAATTGATATCGTTTCTTTATGTCAGCCGCAAAAGCTTTTCTGGTAAGGGGGTCCTTCAATTTGCTGATGTCAAACCTTTTCTGTGTAGTTACATTTGGTCCAGCCCTTCTTAGTTTCACTTTCAGTTTTGCTACTACTAAATGGTGATCACTTCCCACATCTGCACCTCTTCTTACCCTCACATCTTGTAATGCATGTCTCCATCTACCGTTAATGCCTTTCTGTAGGTGGCTATCGCGTAGTATAACCAATTACAAGAATAGCAAGCCTAAGGACAGACATACCGTACTGACTAATATTTACACTATTGGTAGCTTACATAATCACACCTATACCACTTCCATAAAATCTCAAAATGTGCATGCAGGTCATTGCTATTTTACGGCCCTTCGATGACCGAGGACTAGCAATATTTTCACTATCATAACTGCTTGCAACCCACTACTATCAAAATCACTATTTCAATCAATTTGCACACCATTTTCACTCTTGTCCTCATCGCTATATCTATCAGTCAATTGTTGAAACACATTTCTTACTTGCTCAGACATTATTGGAGATGTACAAGCATTTTTTGTGGTCCTATCATTAGTTTCCATGGTAAACAGTTTTACATGATTTGGTAGTTAACCCAAAGTGTTGAAAAATATGAACATAATATCAATTTTCCAGTGGTCTACAACAACCGTGATTTGGGAATTTGTTTGCCAGTGGCAACTTAAAATCTTGAACCAGATCGGAAAGTGTTTTAGTACATTTTTCATTCGTTTTATTACTAAAGATAAATCGGCGCTCTGAGCGGCTCGCGGTCCAAATGATGAGATTTCATAAGTCGGCTCGCAGTAGTTAATGTGTTAACGTCTGCCACTAGTTCTCTTCTCTCTGGGTTTTTAGGTCTCCTGCATCTTCTATTGTCCTGAGGATTCCAAAACAAATTATTTAACCAGTTTCCTCAGTGTATATCCTATCTAGTGCTATTGTTTTCTTCTCTTTTCTTGTTTTGCTGGAAACTGGCTCTTCCCATCAGTGCCATGGCAATTATCCTGTCATACTATTGCAATCATTCTTCTCTGTGTATGCATTTATTATAAAAGACTACCTTCTGGGTCATCTTTTGTTGTCTGTGTGTTAGAGCCATACTACAGAACTGACTTGACATTTGTAAATTCATATATTTTTGTTTTAGGCAACTTCTTTTTGTTGTAGTCAATTTTTCTCTGTGCAGTGAAGCTCTCTTGTCCTCTGTATTTTAATATCCCTGTGAACTTCACCAACTTTGAGAAGCTGTTATCCTGAATTTACTTACTCAGTCGTTCCCCTTCTACCATGAGGTGTAGAGGTTTGGAAGAGAGCGCCACACTATCCCATCGGCTGTTTTCCTCCTGGCCTGGTTCCATTCTAGTCCTCGGTCCTTCAAAGATTGTCTAATGTTGTCCTCCCAGCGGACTCTGGGTCATCCTGGGGGTCTGAATCATTGGCTCTTTGTTTCTCATGCTTGTCATGGTAGCCGATCTTCTCCTATTCTGCAGACGTGGCAAAACCATCTTAGTTGGGACTGTTCTACTTGGGTCTGCAGGGGGTGGGATTTTAGGCCTTTACGTATTGTCTGGTTGCGGACCATGTCTCTTCTTGTTACTTCAACCACCTTCCTCAGATATCTCATTACTGAGGTTTGGATCTGGCTTTTGTGGGTTGTATTCATTGCCATGACTCGCATCCATATGTCAAGACTGGGACATAGGTGGAGCGGTATACAGCCATCTTCATTTTCTTACCAACCTCTCTCTTGCTGAGGAATCCTTAATTTATGGCCTGAAAAAGTCTCCCAACTGCTGTGTTTTTAGCTCCTAAGTATTGTTTCCATGCCATTTTCTTCTCTCTTATTTTCTCTTTGACTTCCTCTGTCCACCAAGGTGTCCTCTTTCTCTTGTTCCCAAGTCAAACTTGCTTCTGCAGCAGCTGTCTTTATGATGTCCTTGAATTTAAGCCACAGGGTTTCCAAGGCATCAGGTTGTTCTTCTGTGTTTCTCACTGCTGTAGCAATAAGCCCCTGGTATCTGGTCTTAATTTCTGGCTCTCTCAGCTTGTAGGTCTTAATGCTCATTTCTGCTGGTTGTTTACTTGGTTTCTTGCGTGATGTTAGGCAGTTCTTATGCTGAGCAACTCTTTAAGCTGTTCTTTTTATTGTAAGCAGGTAGTGATCACTTCCAATCTCTGGCCCCCTCCAGACTCTATCATCCCAGACATATTTGAATAAGCTCCTCCTAACTATGGCATAGTTAATAACCGACTTCTCTTTCTTTGTTCATTCACATCTAGTGTATGCATGTATGCGCTTGTGGGGGAACTTTGTTTTTTTTTAATGATCAGATTCTGCTCACTGCAGAATCTAAGGAGTCACTTTCCAATGTCATTGAGAGTATTGTCTCCATATCTTCCGATAACTCCACCCCATCTAGCATGGTCATTTTCAACTCTGGCATCAAAATCTCCGAGCATGATAATTTCATCTAGGCAGTCATCCACTGTCCTTTGAAGCAGCTCGAAGAATTCCTCCTTGACCTCTGCTCTCTCATCCTCATTTGGCCCATACACTATGACCAGGTTGATTATGTTTTCTCTTTCTTTTAGTTTTACAACCATAATGCGCTCCTAGACAAAGTTCCATACCTTGATACAATTGTTGTGGTTGAGTTGAAGTGTTAGAGTATTTGTCGAGTTGGACAATAGTAGTGAAATCGACAATGATAGTGAACTGACAAAGTTATAGATTACACATAGGTAAAGTGTAAGTAGGGTGAGCTTGAGACCAACCTGGAAGAGGATGTATTAAAGTTATCTCTCTCTCCAAGCCTCAACACACTTATATAGTCTAAGTAACACCCGCTCTTCCTCTTTTCTCTGGTCATAAATAGAGACTATAGTAAAGAGCTTGTAATTTTAATTATGGATGAAAGGGTCGTGAACAGCGCATTAGTAAATGAGTAAAATTTATTAAAGAAGAAATATATGAACATAATGCATATCAGCACAAACAATATAAAAATACATCAGTAATCACAAATATGCAAATACACACCAACAAACACACAAACCACCAATATAAAACCTGTAGAACACAGAGAAATGAATAAACCGAGTTTCAATCCGTCCGCTTTCGTGGGACCAAATGCAATAGCTCCAGTAAGTGTCTTTACGTGTAGATATCCTCCATAGGTGATGGAAATAACTTGAATAAATCCACTGTATGCGCTATCGTTGGTGACACCCTTATGGCGCGATGGGCTGTATATGACTCTGTCTATCTCCGGCTGACCGCTCATAAGTACGGAGGTTTATGGAAGACCCAAAACACACAAGACGAGGTTACTTGAGGACAAATGGTCCATTTGCGCTATTATCCCGGCGCTGAAATTTTCCTGCGTGCTTGGTGTACAATCTGGTTTTGGCTGGCTTGAACTATTATTGGTAACTGGGGTGCTCCGTTTAAGCACTCACCTGGTGTATTAAATTTTGCTAAAGATGCTGGTTTGGTTTGCAATGAGATAGGCGAGTAGGAAAACCACTACTGCCAAAACGATTTTCAGATTTGCTATGGCTCTGTCAGTAAATGGTCTGACAGCAAAATCTACTCCGTCTTCTTCCAACTCAACGTACAGGAAACCTAACCATGTAGTTACAGCTGAGTGGATATGCTATTCATCTTACAACCTTAAGTGAATTTACATAAAAATACAGCATTTGACATTACATAATAGATGGTATGAACCCCTTGGGGAAAAAATATTAACATCCCACAAATGGATACATAGAAAATGCAATGTTCTTGCTATAATAATACAGTTGTGACTGAACATAAGATATAATTATATCTGTGGCTGGTGACTGCATTCTGTGAAAGTTATAACTAGTGTCTAACTACACAATCGGCATATAATGATTCCACACCTCCACTAGAAGTTCCCATAAGGTACTACCTCTGTTAATTCAGGGTTATAGCGCACGCACATCACTATCCAGTTTTTTAAAGTGAATAACCTACACCGCTGACATTTCCTTACAGTAAATGACAAGTTAATTTGGCCTACTCTTAAGGGGAGGTTAAACCCCCAAAATGAAAAACACAGAATTATAAGTTAATATCTATATCTGGTCATTTATACAAGCACAATGACTGAAAAAAATACAAAACATTGAGGTATATACTAAAAACTTGCAATCTATGGCGGAAAAACAGTGAAAAAAAGGCAAATTTTAGCTTTTTTTGGGTATTTTGTTGCCCAAGATATCTCAAATGTGAGTACAACTTGAGTTATGAAATTTGGCTGTTTTATTTGTTAATATATGATAATAAATGTATACTAAAATAATTTTGATTGGTTTGATATCTGAGTTTTTTTGGATTTTAACATACCAATCGAAAAATAGTTGAAATTTTTAAGGGGGGTATCTTAACTATTTCTCAACAGTTTTGTAGTTTGTTAACATATATCCTTTATTTTAGTTTATTTTAATGAGCACTATGTGTACAGCATGTGGCCCAAAATTTACTGCTGTATCTCTAATAGTTTTTGAAAAATCGTGGGCAACGTGCCCACATTTGTGTGAAAAATGAGGTTTTGAGAAAATTAAGAAAAAAGGGAGGAATTACACTTTTACACAAAATTTACTCACCTCAGTATCCCCCTGCTATGTAGGAATCATCTCTGGTATTTTCCTTTATTGATTCCATGTTCTGTGTCATACTTTGCAGCTTACTTTTCATTAAATTCTTCATTTCTGCAGACTGTATGCGCTTTTCGTCAGTTTCCGAAAAAATGCATCCTTTCTCTGGTAGACATGTACTATGTGGGAAGAAGCGATTGCTTTACCCTCAGCAGACTCAGTACATGTAGGAGAGGCTTTGCTCTTAATATTCACAAGATTAGGATACCCTTATTAGATATTAACTGACAATGGTTCACAGTTCAGAGGGAAACTGATGGAGGAAGTTTTTAGGATTTTTCAAATATTGTCGTCCGCACATTTCATCATCTACAATCGATTGGACAAGTGGAAAGATATAACGGGACTCTACTTACAAATTTATTTAAGCTCGCACAGGAGAAACCAGAATCCTATGATTCGTTCTTACCTGCAGCTTTATTTGCGTATAAGGAGGTACCCTACCACTCTACTGGAATACCTCCAGCCACGTTATTATTTCGATGACCCATCAAAGGACCCCACAAAAATTAGCCAGTCAAAATTATTTTTACACATGAAACTATGTTTGAAAAACTTGAATTCTGTTTGCTTCAGGGAAATGAATATGGTACCGAAAATTAAAATCCATGCATTAGAAGCAATATAGCATCAAAAATATACGTATTTGTATATTTTATATATATAATTAGGTAAAAATACACTTACCTGACATACTTTAAAAATTTATATAAAATCATCCATAAAGGTTTTAGTGAAAATAAACATACAGAAATGTTGGCAAATAAATGTACTTTCCAGTGCAATATGTATCTAAAATTTGATATTTTCAATGAAATTCTTCATTTTTGGGGGTTACACCTCCCCTTAACCAAAATGGTAAGCATTACACGGACTTAGGTTCTACGCCTAGTGAGTATCTGTTATCGTAAGTTTACCTTTAACCCATGGTAAACAATAACCCTGACTGTTTCGTCACTCGTTTAACTAAGGCGGTAGGCTGCACTACGTTATCACTGAACTAAATACCGGGAGAAATCCTCTAAATGAATTCAAGTCACACTACTATCAGGTATATATAAAACTAACATAAATATATATATTATAGTAGATGTTTACTTATCCCGAAATGACGAGAACTTAGGCAAACACGATTTAGTTCCATGTTTCCGTCTGCCTGAGTCTCATTTTAGTCATCACGGGCAAGAAATATTTTACGAGTGTGCTTGACTGATTAAATCTATCAACATTTATAGTCTACACCCCCCTCCCCCAGGACTGGCATAGCCTGTTTCCCACAGATGAACTGAGTATATCGTAATCATAGGTAAGACAAATGTTATTCTAAATCTACATCACAAGCAACCACCGCGAGAAAGTTTCCTACATATAATACATAATATTTCTAGCACTCACTGCGGCGTTCGTTCAAGGGCTACAACCACAAAGGACGAACGCGATATTTATCTCCCCTGAATACCGCTATCGGTTTGCTTCAAAGAACTCTTTCTTGCTCATGATCAAACACGTTACCAGCAAGAGACGCTCCTCTGGTCAGACAAACCAGATGCAGCTTAGGTAATATTATCATAAGCTGAGCTGACCGCTACAGACCACTGGGGAATTTATAATGAAGGCCAGAACAAAAACAAACCGCGTGGGGTGGGGTCTGAGAGAGGAATAATGGGCTACCTACACAAAAAGTCGGGGAAACCAGAACATTAAAAGAGTAATAAAATATACGGACAAGATGGTAAAATAAATTATCAGTCACTGTGACAACTATCTTTTTGGTTTTTGGCCACAATGCGACCCACGCCCCCTTTAGCTCTTTCAGATGTGGGTACATCACTGTAGAGCAGCGTGTTGCCATTAAGATCCATGACTCCTTGTCCTTTTTTCTTTGTTTCCATTATAGCCAGGATTTCTAGTTTTGCTTTCCTCATCTCTTCCACCAGCTCCTCTTCTGTCCCAATTATACTTCATGTGTTCCAAGTTCCATAAGTCGTAGTCTGTACCAGTTCGTCGCCTTTAGAATCAGTCCAGTTTTTTCTCTTGTAGTTCGCGTAATCATGATTTAAAGCAAACAGGTGATTGGACTGTTGTGCCTTTGTATGGTGGAGGGGCTGCCTCCTTACGGCCTCCATGCAGGCCGCCCTCCTCCTTTTTCAGCCAGGCTTGGACCGGCCTGGCGGAGTTGTAATCCTGAATTACAGAGATTATTTATTGACTTTTTTATTAAGCCTTCAGCATTGTATTTAGATACCTGCCTATTTTGTCACGAACATGAGCATTATTCATAATCTGGGAAATAAAATAGTACTGTGATTTCTCGTCATCTCATAAAAGTGCATACTGTCAACAGATTATGAAGGATGAACAGACTTCACATTTTGTGGATGGCAGAGACCCTAGTGAGTCCAACTGGATGAGGTTTGTGAACTGCGCCAGGCATGAAGATGAGCAATGTGTAACAGCCTACCAGTATAGAGGAGAAATCTATTATAGAGCTCACAAGCAAATTCTTGTTGGAATGGAGATACTAGTAAGTATGCAGTGGGGGAAATCTGCATGCATTAACTAGTAAGTATGCAGTGGGGGAAATCTGTGTGTATTACACTGACAAACAACATTTGTCTTTCTTGTATAAGAATAAGTGTTCTTGGGTCAGTTTCTTGCGCTGATTTCAAATCTGACATCCGTTTATCTCTATCACATCGGGTTCTTAAGATATTTGTGAATAAATATATTTTTGGGAAACCGTTATTTGCTCCGTTTCATTTTTACTACATAACTTATTAAAAATTAATAAAATGCAAAATAATTCTACTTTTTATACTGCTAAAAGATGCATGACATATGTTACGCTATTTTTCAAATAGTTACTGTATTTTGAAATAATTCTGAGCGAAATATGGCTTCTAGAAGTTGTAGAAATTCGGCTGATCTGTTCTGTTACATGTGCGGATATTTTACCGATCGTGTTCACCAGAAAAACTTTACACCACTACTAAAGAAAGCATATAAACTTTATTTCGATTCGAAAGTTGATGATGCAAATAAATCTTGGAAGCCAAATGCAGTTTGTTCGACTTGTGCAAATACATTGGCAGGTTGGTTACGAAAATCGCCGAAGCATAAGTCGATGCCTTTTGGAGTGCCAGTAATATGGCGTGAACCGACAAATCACTCTACTGATTGTTACTTCTGCTTGACAAATATCCATGGTTTCACTTTTAAAACTAGAAAGTCTGTGGTTTATCCAAATATTGAATCGGTTTCGAAACCAGTGCCTCATGATCCAATCACGTGTCCGATCCCAGTTCCACTAGAACAATATCCGTTGGACGTGAATGAACCATCAGAAAGTGATAGTTTACCTGCTTTAGAAACTAATTCTGACTCGGATTATATACCGGTGAATGATGGTGTTCACTTTATTAACCATTCAGAACTTTCAGATCTAATACGTGATCTCGCTCTTAACAAAGGACATGCGGAATTACTCGGTTCGCGACTCAAAGAATGGAATCTTTTAGCGCCCAGTACTCCGATATCTAAATTTCGTCATAGACACAGAGAACTTGTTCAATACTTTGAGATGGATGATGACATTTGCTATTCTTCTTCTTCTTCTTCTTTGATCCATAACCGCCAACCGTCAAAGCAGTCAGCGGCCATCACGCCTGGTGGCGTCTTGTAGGGCAGCAACAAATTGATTCCACTTTGCTCGGTCGGCGGCCATCCTTCGTACAGTGCCCCAACTGTGGTTCATTCTTTGCATCTCAGCTTCCACAGTTCTCCGCCAAGTTGTTTTTGGTCGGCCTCTCTTTCGCTTTCCCTCGGGGGTCCATAGCATAGCTGTTCTTGCGATGGTATCAGGGTCCCTTCTGAGGACATGGCCAACCCAACTCCAGCGTCTGCCAGCTATGATGGTGTGCATGTCCTCCTGGTTACTCCGAATAAGTAGTTCTTGGTTGCTGATGGTGTTTGGCCAAAAGATTCGGAGAATTTTCCTTAGGCAGATTGTGTGGAAGGAGGACAGTTTCGACATTTCCTTCTCTGTTACTCTCCAACATTCCGCACCATAGAGAAGCACAGAAAGTATGCAGCTCTCATACAGTCTTAATTTGGTGTTTGTGCTGTACTGGGAAGACTTCCAAATGTTGTTGAGAATAGCAAAGGCTGTTCTCGCTTTATTCATTCTGTTGTTAATGTCCTTGCTTGTTCCGCCGTCAGGTGTTACTATGCTTCCTAGGTAAGTAAATGTGTCTGTCTGTTCTAACTTCTGGTTCCTTACTGTTATTGGCTCAGGATTGCCCACATTTAGTGTCATGACCTCCGTCTTCTTCAGATTGATGTTCAGGCCAACCTGCTGGCCATACTTATTCAGTCTATCAGTTTTGTCTTGAATGTGTTGGTGTGAATGCGCGAGCAGTGCAATGTCATCTGCATATTCCAAATCTTCCAGTGTAGAAAACATTGTCCATCTAATTCCTCTTGGACTGCCCTCTGTTGTCTTGCGCATCACCCAATCTATGACTGTCAAAAATAATGTTGTTGATAAGGGGCATCCCTGTCGTACTCCTGTTTTCACTTCGAAAGCCACATTACTCGATCCAACACTGCACGTAAAGTTAGAATAGAGGCTTTTTATAATGGAAACAATGCGGCTGGGAATTCCATAAGCCCTCAGAATTTTCCATAGGCTGTCCCTGTGTATGCTGTCGAAAGCCTTTTCAAAATCAACAAAGTTAATGTACAGCTGTCTCTGCCATTCTGAGCACTGCTCTATAATGTTCCTGAGGGCAAATATATGATCTGCACATCTTCTGTTCTTTCTGAAGCCCGCTTGTTCTTTCCTCAGTTTATGGTCAACTGCTTTTGAAATTCTCTGGATGATTATCCTGCCTAGTATTTTGCTGGGAACTGAGAGGAGGGTAATTCCTCTCCAGTTGTTGCAGTCTGCAAGGTCGCCCTTCTTGGGCAATTTGACAATTGTTCCTTTACTCCACTCTGTTGGTGTTGTCTCAGTTTCCCAGAATTGTGGAAATAGTGGTTCTAATAGTTCTGCTGCTAGTTCAGGGTCTGTCTTGAATAGCTCAGCATTCAGATTGTCGTGACCAGGCGCTTTTCCATTTTTTAGCCCTTTGATAGCTGTGATAATTTCTTCTTTTCGTGGAATGTCTGTATTTACGTCTAAGTCACTTTCAGCCTCAGGAACATTCAGCTGAGTCTCTGGTGGTTCCTTATTCAGTGTTTCTCTGAAGTGCTCTGCCCACCTTGTTTCCTGCCCCTGTGCTGTGGTGATGAGATTTCCTTGCTTGTCTCTTACTAACGTTATATTGTTTGCACCTCGTTTTCCACTGATAGCTTTAGTTATTTTATAAACTGTGCTTTGTTCATTTCTCAGTGCTGCCTCTTCTGCCTGTCTTGCAAGGTCATCCAGAAATGTCCTTTTGTTAGCACGGGTTTGACGTTTTACTTCCTTGTCCAGCTGACTGTACTGTTCACTATATATTGCCTTTAACCTGGGAGACTTAGCTTCTGTTTTCTTCCTTTTCATTTCCTTTCTCTTCGCTATGGTGTTTAGCGTTTCTGGTGTTATCCAGTCTTGGCTCTTTCCTTCCTGGAATCCCAAGCATGACTTGCTGCTTTCTTTATATATTGTTGAGATGGTGTTGAATTTCTGGTCCACATCGTCGGTCTCTGTTCTTTCCTGGCTTTTGGTAATCAGATATCGTCTCTTTACGTCGACCACAAACGCTTTTCTGGTGAGGGGGGTCCTTAAGTTTCGTGATGTTGTATCTTTTCTGTTTGACTGCAACTGGTCCAGCAGCTCTGAGTTTCACCTTCAGTCTTGCTACTACTAGGTGATGATCACTTCCCACATCTGCGCCTCTTCTTACTTTCACGTCTTGTAGTGCATGTCTCCATCTGCCATTGATCATTATGTGATCTATCTGGTTTTTGTCTCGTCCGTTTGGTGATTCCCATGTTAACTTGTGCACTTCTTTGTGTTGAAAAAGTGTTCCTCCGATGACCAGGTTGTTAATACTGCAGAAGCGTATTAATTTGTCCCCATTCTCATTTACTGTTCCACTGCCGCATTTCCCCATTACTCTTTCGTTATAATTATTGTGTGTTCCAACTTTCGCATTTAGGTCTCCCATTACTATAATAAGATCGTACCTGGGTACAGTTTCCATTTCCTTTTGTACCTGTTGATAGAACTCGTCCTTGATCTCTTCGTCGCTGTCATTTGTTGGTGCATAACATTGTATAATTGTGGTGTTGGTGAATCTCCCTCTCAGTCTTGCTCTTATTAGTCTGTTGTTAATGGGTTTCCATTCCAGTAGAGACCTTTCCATTCCTTTCTTAAGGATAATGGCTACACCTTCGTTGTGCTGCCCGTCCTCTCTACCAGAATAAAGTACTGTTTCCCCTGTAGCTGTTTTTATTCTCCCCATCCCTGTCCATCTGCTCTCGCTTATTCCCAGGATATGTAGTTTGTAATTCCTCATCTCTGCTGTAATCTGTCTCAGCTTTCCTGCCTCGTTCATAGTTCTGACATTCCAAAAACCAATTCTGGTTTCGTGTTTTGCGGTCTGGGCATCCGTTTTCATGCCAGTGGCTTCCTTTCGGCTTTCACCACTGTCAGTCATACGAGCCTGAGACTCCGGATGTCCGTCCCGCATCAAAGTATTTCCATTTATTGCTGTTTCCGTAACGTGTGTGATTTTTTACACAGACAGGGGTGTCGGCCCTGTGCTAAAACCCCCAACCTGGAGGACCAGGGTACCAGCTTTTGTCTGACCCCTACCCACGCAGACCAGTCCAGCATGGTTGAACCTACCAGGAGTAAAACTCCCACTGGCATAGCTCTGGGGATTGTCAGGGTACACAAGCTGCCATACCGCTACAAGGTATAGGTACCATTGATGGCAGACATTTGCTATTGCAAAGATGTAAACGGTCTAATGGTGCACCTCGGTCATGATCACATAGTCAACGAATGGCGACTTTTCATCGACTCTTCCAAGACTAGTCTAAAAGCCGTATTATTGCACAATGGAAATTTATTTTCATCAATTCCAGTCGCCTATCTGTTCATATGAAAGAAACGTATGACAATATGGCTATACTTTTGGCAAAAATAAAGTACAATGACTACCAATGGCGGATTTGTGGAGACCTAAAGGTCATTGCAATTCTCACGGGCATGCAGACTGGGTATACTAAATTTTGTTGCTTCCTATGTGAATGGGACAGCCGCAACAGACAGGAACATTATGCAAGAAAGGTGTGGCCTATCAGGGATCCTATGCAGCTTGGGCATAAAAATGTAATACACGAGCCATTAGTTAACAAAGATAGCATCATTTTACCACCGTTACATATAAAGTTGGGGCTCATGAAGAATTTCGTAAAAGCGTTAGATAAAATGAGCAAAGCTTTCACTTATCTTCGAGAAAAGTTTCCGCAAGTTAGCGATGCAAAGATAAAGGAAGGTATCTTTGTAGGACCTCAAATTAGGAAAGTTATTGCAGACAAACAATTCGAGAACTCGTTACATGGTAGTGAACTTCGCGCATGGATGGCATTCAAATCGATCGTCGATAACTTTCTGGGAAATCACAAATCTGTCGACTACGTGCATATTGTTAAGCAGTGCATAGATGCATACAGAATTATGGGCTGTAACATGTCCTTTAAAATCCATTTGCTCGATTCGCATCTTGACTTTTTCCCTGACAACCTAGGCGAAGTCAGCGATGAACATGGAGAACGATTCCATCAAGATATCGCCGTAATGGAGTCACGTTATCAAGGACGGTGGAGTGTGACCATGCTTGCCAATTATTGTTGGATGCTTCATCGCGATGTACCACATGCCATTCACCGACGAAAGTCGACTGTAAAGAATTTCAAGCCTACATAACTGTTATACTTCTTGTACGAATGATGTTGTAATACTGTATGCCTTGTTAAAAAACTTCAATTGCGTATTTCTAGAGATCCCGACCTGATAGAGAAAAACGGTTTGCAGATTTAAAAACAGCGCATTAAAATTGACCAGAAACACATAGAAATGTCAGAGAAAGAAAAAAAAAATTTTTTTTGTTAGCCAGTGTTATTAATGAACAGCTGAACATAATGCCTTTCAATGCACTAAGCATATTGTAAGATTCAAGTGAAATAATATATAGCACTGTCCTGGCTCCTTCTTTGTAGAATGGAGCTTGCTGTAGGCTACATTGACTAAGGGACAAATACACCATTCAGGGTGATGACACAACAACTGCACATGTCACAGGTAGTTGAAATAATGAACAACTAACTGCGACAGCATATATTGTATACATAATACATGGGCTTTGATTCAGCATGACAAATCCACTATCGCCATCACACATATAATATGACTTATTGTACAACACGAATAACTTCTTGTGACATCTTCCACAGTCGAACAACTATCAATTATATCCCCACTCGACATAAAACGAACATCTCAGCAAGAACCACTGCAAAACTCAACCTGCTCATCTGAGCACCAACCTTTGACTGCTCTTATTTAACTCACACCCCGGTCTCTCTTGACCAGTGAACACTTCTCAGTTCACGCTACTAAACAGAACTCACAACATACTGACTGATGACAACTCATAAACTGCTCTTGTATCACACTTACTGAACATCAGTACTATTCTGAGCTCTCAGTCATCTCCCAACTATTCAAATAAACTCAGTCCCAGTGGAGCATCTGTCATAAACAACAACCTATTTCCTCACCACCAAAACACCCCTTGACAAGCACAATTTGTGATGGCAGCTGGATTCCAGACAAATGGGGCTACCTGATGAGGGATGGGATCCTGCCAGCTTAGACAGAGCACTAGTCACAGTAGAAATGAATGCAAGTGGTGTCAAAAAAAGTAAACATTGAAATGAAGAAAGCTAAAGAGAGATGAATAGTTTAACAGTACATAGAAATTGAATGTTAGTAAGCAGAAGCAGTACTAAATGACTTTTTCAACTAGTAAAGGACTTAACAATCAATCAATTAATCAGCAGAAGCAGTACTAAATGACTTTTTCAACTAGTAAAGGACTTAACAATCAATCGATTAATCAATACCCTTTCACTCCTTAAGAAGCATAGGCCTTCAAGAAACACATGTCAGGTCGACCTGTCATGTTCCATCAGCTCGTTCTTTCCACATCTTCCTCAACATTTTCACTTCTATCTCCAGTTTTCTACTCCATGTATTTTTAGGTCTACCTCTGCCTCTCATTCCCTAGTGGTTCCAGAACAAGGACTGTCTAGTAGTGCTATCAACAGGTTTTCTCAATGTGTGTCCTGCCTATCTCCAGTGCCTTCTTCTCATTTCTTGTTCTGCTGGCACTTATTTAGTTCCTGTCATCAGTTCTACATTAGTGATCTTGTCATACCACTTCAAACCTTTTATTTATGCAAGTATCCATTTATGAAAATCTGTATCTTTTTGGTTTGTTGTTTTTGTTGTTCTTCATGTTTCAGAGCCTTACAATAGGACTGACTTGACATCTGAATTGAAAATTCTAATTTTTATGTTGGATCTGATTTCTTTTGATTTCTCTATATTTTCAAATGCAATAAAACCTCCTCTAGCTTTTTGTATTCTTATTTTTATGTCACTGTCCCACCAACTGTGTCTGTTTTGCTGCCAAGGGATATGGATGATTCTACCTCTTGTAGGGGTGTTTCTTCAAGTAAAATCTTTTTATAATCTCCTGCATTAATTCTCATTATCTTAGTTTTCTCCTTGTGTATTTTCATGCCCACTGGCTAGGATCTCTCATCAAGTATTTTAATGTTGTGTTGCATTTGATCATGGTTACAGGACAGAAGTGTCTGGTCATCAGCAAAATCTTGATTGTCAAGCCGTTTCATTTGAATCCACTGGATCCTGTTTCTGTTGGTTCAGGTCGATATTTTCATAACCCAATCTTTAGCCAATAAGAAGAGAAATGGTGACAAGAAGCATCCTCTTTGTGCTCCAGTTCTTATCCCAAATGGTTCAGTAAGTTGTCCTTCATGAAGAACAAATGTACATCATGTCTTCATAAGTTTTCTTCATCAAGTTAGTTATCTTAACTCCACCTAGGCATGCATGGAGGCCATAAGGAGGCAGCCCCTCTTACTTGCAAAGGCAGAACAAGCCAGTCCCCTATTTCCCATAAAATACGATTACCAGAACCAGCAGAGAGAAAACCAGACTGATCCTAAAGGAACTGGTACGAATTACAGACAACGATTTATGGAACATGGAATTGTAGAAGTATTAATGGGAAAGAGGAGCAGCTAGTGGAGAAGATAAGGAAAACAAAATTAGAAATCCTGGCTCTGATGGAAACTAAGAAAAAAGGGCAAGGTGTTGTGGACCTTCCCTCATCTACAACTTTATTTTTTATAGTCATAGACTGGCTGATGCACCAGACAACAGAGGGCAGTCCAAGAGAAATTAGATGCACAACATTGTCTTCCTGGAATATGCAGATAACATTGCTCTACTCACACATTCACATCAACACATCCAAGACAAAACTGATAGACTGAATAAGTATAGCCAGCAAGTATGTCTGAACACCAATCTGAAGAAGACAGAGGTTGTGACACTCAATGTGGGCAATCCTGAGCCAATAACAATAAGGAACCAGAAGCTAGAACAGACAGACACATTTACTTACCTAGGATGCATAGTAACACCAGATGGCGGAACAAGCAAGGACATCAATAACAGAATGAATAAAGCGAGAGCAGCCTTTACTAGTCTCAACAACATCTGGAAGTCTTCCCAGTACAGCACAAACACCAAATTAAGATTATATGAGAGCTGTGTACTTTCTGTGCTTCTCTATGGTGCGGAACGCTGAAGAGTAACAGAGATGGAAATGTCCAAACTATCCTCTATCCACACAGTGTACCTAAGGAAAATTCACCAAATCTTTTGACCAAATACCATCACCAACCAAGAACTACTTATTCAGAGTAACCAAAAGGACATACACACCATCATAGCTGGCAGATGCTGGAGTTGGGTCAGCCACGTCCTCAGAAGGGACCCTGATGCCATTACAAGAACAGCTATGCTATGGACCTCTGAAGGAAAGCAAAAGAGAGGCCGACCAAAAACAACTTGGCATAGAACTGTGGAGACTGAGATGCAAAGAATGAACCAGAGTTGGGGCACTGTATGAAGGATGGCCACCGACCGAATAAAGTGGAAGCAATTTGTTACTGCACTACAAGACTCCACCAGGCATGATGGCCACTGACTGATTTGACAGCCTGCGGCTAAGGATCAAAGAAGAAGAAGAAGAAGTTATAGACCTCAATGGCAACATGCTGCTCTACAGTGGAGTCCCCACAAACAAAAGAGCTAAAGGAGGTCTGGGTTGTATTGTGGCTAAAAGAAAAATAAATAACATCAAAGGATGGAACTTTGTCTTGAAGCGCAATATGATGCTAAATCTGAAAGATGGAGAAACCATAGTCAACCATGTCATTGTGTATGGGCCAAATGAAGAAGACGGAGCAGAGGTCAAATAAGAATTCTTTGAGCTGCTTCATAAGACAGTGGACGACTGCCTGGATGAGATTTTTGTTCTCAGAGATTTCAATGCCATAGCTGGAAATGACCATGCTAGATGGAGTGTAGTTATTGGAAGATGTGGAGAAAATACACTAAATGACAATGGAAAGTGACTCTTTAGATTCTGCACTGAGCACAACCTTGTCATTACAAATACTAAGTTCCCCCATAAGCGCATACATAAATTCAAGTATGTGTGGGATGCTAGAGTCTGGAGAGGGCCAGAGATTGGAAGTGATCACTACCTGCTGACAATTAAAAGAACAACTGAAAACATTGCTCAGTCTAGGCATTGCCCATCACCAGTCAAAAAATGAATAATCAAGCAGGAGAGATTAGGATTAAGGCCTACAAGCTGACAGGGCCAGAAGTTAAGACCAGGTATCGGGGGCTTATTGTGACAGCAGTAAGAAACTAGAAACTTTCTGGCTTAACTTTAAAGACATCATAAAAACAGCTGCAGCAGAAGCATGTGGTAAAATTGGACTTGGGAAGAAAGGAAAGAGGACACCTTGGGGAACAGAAGTTAATTAGAAGAAAAAAATAAGAGAACAGAAAAAGCCACGGAAACAATACTTAGAAATCTAAAAATGCAGCAGGAAAAACAGAGAAATATAGAGAATATTTGATACTCAGAACAGAAGCAAAGAACAATGTGCAAGCAGCAAAACAGAAATTCTGAAAGGAATTTGGAGAACAGCTAAAAAAGATGCTCGAGAAAACCAGAAATCGTCTACAAAACACTAAAGAATATGAGGAAGGAAAAACAGCCTCTTAAATTTATAAAAGACAAACAAGACAAATTGCTTATTGCCCATAAGAAAGTGATTGAAAGACAGAAAGAATATTTCTCAGAGCTCCTTGACTGTGAACAAGGTCAAGCCTCAGAAATGATAACCACTATTACAGAAGAGGAAACCAATGGCGATGAAGATGGCATCAAAGTAGAAGAACTGAAGGCAGCATTGGCGAAAATCAAGGTGAGCGAATCAGCAGGATATGTTGGTATAACACCAGAAATGATTAAGTACATGTGAGCAGAAGGTAACCTATTATTCATGAGGGTCCTACAAGCAGCGTGGCACCACAAGACCATACCAAAGGATTGGGAGGTAGCCAAAAAGGGTGACAATGCAAAAATCATAGAGGCATATCCCTGTTTAGAGTCCCTGGTAAAATTTACTCTAGAATACTGGAGCAGAGACTCAGACACCTGGCTGAGCCACAAGTGGATGATGTCCAGTGTGGCTTCCAAGCAAACTAAAGTACTCAGGACCTTATCTTCACACTCAGTGAAAAGGCCCTTGAGTATAAAGGTGAGATGCATCTTTGTTTCTTGGATCTGGAGAAGGTATTTGACAACGTCTCCTAGAGAAAACTTTGGGACTGCTTGGCAAGGAAGAACATTCCATTACCTCTGGTCCATGCTATACAGAGCTTCTACAAGACTTGCAAAAATTATGTGAGGAAGGGAAACTACAAGTCAGAAGAGTTCAGGACCACCACTGAAGTAAGACTGGGTGATATTCTGTCACCTTATCTTTTCATACTCCTCAAGGATGATGTCATCAAAGCATGGAAGGAAAGGACTAAAAACTATTCAGTAGGGTACTGAAAGATGAGACGTCTGTTATTTTAGAACTGGCATTTGCCAATGATGGTGTCCTGATTGCTAAATCAGAGAGAGGCACATCTTCAATCCAACCTGAAGATCTGGAGAAGAGAGTTATTAGCAGTTCCAAAACAAAAACCATGGTGACCTCAAGGGAAGGAAAAAAGCATCAAATTATGCTAGGAGAACAGATCCTGGAGTAGGTCAACCAATTTAAATGCCTTGAAGTTATCGTAGACTGGAAGGAGGCATGGAAGAAATATTGGCTACCCAAAGAGCGGCAGCTGGGACATTTTTTCAGGCCATAAAATGAGAATTCCTCAGCAAATGAGAGATAGGCAAGAGGATGAAGATGGATGTATACTGCTCCACCTATGTCCCAGTCTTGACGTATGGATCCAAGTCATGGACAATAACTACAACCCACATGGTCTGCAACCAAACAATATGGCAAGGTCTTGAAGCCCAGCCCCTGCAGACCCAAGTAGAACAGTCCCAACTACGATGGTTTGGCCATGTGTGCAGAATGGAAGATCGGCTACCACGACAAATATGGGAACCAAGAGCCAGGGATCCAGTCTGCTGGTATTTCTTCTCCCTTCCAGATTTTACTAAATCATTTGAATAATATCTCTCCAGCAGTGACTACTTTGATGGCCTCTGTTTGAATGCCATCTGGACCAGCTGCTTTTCCATTTCTTAGAAGCTTTATGGCTTTCTTTATTTTTTCTTTAATAGGTCTTTTACAGTTGACTTGTAGCTCTTCTTGTGCTGGCTGAATGTCTGGTGGATTTTGTGGAACTGGTCTATTGAGAAGGTCCACATAATGTTGCTAAGCGGTAGTCCATTCTTTATCTTTGATGAGGCCATTTACTTGCTTGGATTTCCCTGTTAGCTTCTTTGTGCTGTTATACAGGTCTCTCATATTTCCTTTTTCTGCAGCTTCCTCTGCCACTCAGCCCAGCTCCTCAATATATTTTGTTTCGTCTTGTCTCTTTTTATGCTTCTTCTGACCTCTTTATTCACTTCTGTGTACATTTCCTGAGCCTTGGCTTTGGAACTTCTGGTTTTACTTCTGTTTAAATCAGCTTTTTTTTTTTCATGTTAATGGTTTCTGTTGTTATGCATGCTTTGTGCTAGTGTTCTCTTTTTCCCAGTACTTCTTCAAATGTCTCATTCCGTATATTTTTTTATTTGTTGCCAGTGGTCTTCCAATTATGCTACATCATCCTGCTGTTGAAGTACTTGGTATCATTTGGATACTGTGTTCAAAAGTTTCTCTTATTTCTTGGTTGCTTAGATAACCTACATTAAATTGTTGTCTATAGCTATGTGCTGTTGTGTATGTATTGAGTTTTATCATTATTTTGGCTTAAAAGAAGATGGTGATCTGATGCAACATCTGTACCTCTACAAACCTTTACTTCATGCAGTGATGACACAAACTTCTTGTTCATACAGATATGATCAATCAGATTTTCTGTTCTATGATTTGGTGATACCTGTGTTGTTTTGTGTATTCTTTTATGTGGAAACATGATTCCTCCTATCGCCAGTTGATTTGAAGCACAGAAGTTTGTGATATTCTGTATAGTTACCATTTTTGTATCTTGTTCTTTGTCTATGTTTTCCCATATTTTCTTCATGATTGATCCCTAAGTGCTGGTCAAGCAACTCGAAGTTTGCCTGTTTTCAGGATGCACCACGATGAAGTGCTTCAGGGTCATGGTAGATATTTAACCCTGGATTTCATGTAATAGCAGTGTACATTGAGAGACAGATGTAATTCTGGAATACATGCTGGAGCAGCTTGAAAGATCAGTGTGCATTCCTTTGTATCTTAGCTATTTCAGAACATATAACAATGGTGCGGCTATATTTCATGATCAAATTGATTTTAAAAATAAATATACTTAAAGGGATAGTCCCAGAAACAAGAAGGAGGGCTAGACCAAAAATACACTGGACAGACTGTAGTGAGAAAAATGAACAGGAAAGACTTTTGCAAAGACAAGTACTGGCACAAGACAAACAAACCTAGAAACAAATAATGGAGCATTTAACAGAAAATAGTGCCCCAATGACCAGCTAGGGAAAAAGGGGGGAAGGATCTCGTTACATGCCCATTGATGCATATTGGAAACGTGGTGTTATGCCCATATTATGGTGTTAGGTACTCAATTGATAAGGCTGGGTCAACCCCGGAACCATTTGCGGTCTAAAAAATCAAACCTCAACTGGGGATCGAACCATTGACCACCAAGCTAGAAAGCCAGTGCACTAACCACTGCGCTACTGTGGCTGAAATGACCAGCTAGGTTACTAGAAAAAGACAGAAAGAACATACTTTATTATTTATATTCTGGCAGGAAAATAAAAAAATCCAGTCTGCATTATTTTATGCTTCATCTGAAAGCACAAGGGTTATTAATATTATATATTTATCTCCAGAAATGAACTTAGAAATGCAGTATAATTTCCATGGAGCATATGTATAATCTAAATCACATGTAATGTCTGTAGACCGTTAACTTGTTCAGCATCGCTTTACCATATTTGAAGCTAAAGTTCTTGCTGAAAGTTTTACGTAGTGTTTAACATCCTGTCAGTGATTAATTACTGCTCTACTGACCATGATCAGCTATTTCAGTTATGTTAAGTGTATCAAGTTGTTGTTTACTTTATTTTAGTTAGCCAGAAGTATTGTTAGTGAGAAGGACATTAGATACAGACATGAAAGGGATAAAGAAAACATGGATAGGTCAGGAAGGCTTGGCATTAATTTGTTAAAGACCTGTGTGTCAAGGTCAACTCAAGGTTATTGAGTGAATGCGAAGAATATTTAACTTACTTATTACTGGTCTCTCAGTTTTAATCTTGCATTTAGTGCTCTAATGAAATGTAAAAGTCAAAATGATCGTGAGTGATATTTCTAATGCTTCTACTTTTACAAGGATAGTTTGTTGGTCACTTTAAGTTTTATTGTTTCAGGTGTACTATGGTGACAGTTATGCACAAGATTTGGGTATACAGGTTCAAATTTTTGGCAAACTGGGCAGAAAAGTGCAAAGAAGGGAGAATGTACAACAACTTGATTGGAAAACAGATAATAACAGTAAGTGAATGATACACATTCAGTGTAAACATTAGAGATGATGTCTACTACCTTTATATCTTAATTGTCAAAACAGATACTGTGTGGTGTGGCTTTAAAGTGTAAAGGTAGATGTATAACAGATACTGTGTGGTGTGGCTTTAAAGTGTAAAGGTAGACATATAACAGATACTGTGTGGTGTGGGTTTAAAGTGTAAAGGTAGATGTATAACAGATACTGTGTGGTGTGGGTTTAAAGTGTAAAGGTAGATGTATAACAGATACTGTGTGGTGTGGGTTTAAAGTGTAAAGGTAGATGTATAACAGATACTGTGTGGTGTGGGTTTAAAGTGTAAAGGTAGATGTATAACAGATACTGTGTGGTGTGGGTTTAAAGTGTAAAGGTAGACATATAACAGATACTGTGTGGTGTGGGTTTAAAGTGTAAAGGTAGACGTATAACAAATACTGCAGTAGGGGAGTGAAATATTAGAGACAGTTTACATGTACTAGTTCTCAGCTTTATTAGGTGGGATGACCTGTTCCTTTCCTCACTGTCTTTACCTTCAGATTCAGATGCCTACTTTTACATCTGGCTATACTGGAATGTGTGTTATTAGAAAGACATGATGACAGAGTATTTGAGTGAGTGTTATTAGAAAGGTGTGATGACAGTGCATTGTGAGTGAGTCTTATTAGAAAGACATGATGACAGATAATTTAAGTGAGTGTTATTAGAAAGACATAATGAAAGAGTATTTGAGTGAATGTCATTAGAAAGACATGATGACAGAGTATTTGAGTGAGTGTGATTAGAAAGATATAATGGCAGAGTATTTGAGTGAGTGTCATTATAAAGACAAATAATAATAATAATAATAGCCCCTTCAGTCATAACTGACTATGGGAATGCGCCCCTGAGGTGACAGCCCTCAGCTGCTTATTTTCCTGGTGCTCCTTTCGACGTTTTCTCCTCACCTCTGCTTCTTGTGTGAGCCTCTCTTCGCCCAATCTGAGGTGGCGCCGTAAATAGCATCGCCACTTAGTGCGATCGGCAGCTTCATCCTCCCATGTTGCTGGATCCATGTCCAGTGCCCTCATATCTCTCTTGCACACATCTTTGAACCTCAGCTGTGGTCGCCCAACTGTTCTCTTGCCATCTGCTAATTGTCCGTAGAAGATATCTTTTGGGATGCGACCATCTTCCATGTGGCGAACATGGCCAAGCCAGCGAAGTCTGCGCTGTCTAAGAAGCGTATACATACTTTGAAGGCCAGCACGTGACAACACCTCGACATTTGTCACTTTATCTTTCCACGAGATGCCGAGGATGCGGCGTAGACACCGCAAATGGAAGGTATTGAGCCTTCTTTCTTGCTTAGCATAGGTCGTCCAAGTCTCGCTGCCATATAGGAGTGTGCTGGTGACGCAGGCATTATATACCGCAGCTTTGGTCTTCATTGTGAGTTTAGAGTTTCCCCAAACACGCGATCTGAGGCGGGCAAAGGTAGCTGCAGCTTTGCCAATGCGGCTGTCGATTTCTGTATCCAGTGAGAGTTTGTCATTGATGGTAGACCCTAGGTATGTGAAGTGGTGCACCACTGCCAAATCATAGTTATCGATAGTGATAACTGGTGCAGCACCCACATCCTGACTCAGCACATTCGTTTTCTTTAGACTTATTGTGAGGCCAAAGTCCTTGCATGCTTTAGTGAAGCGATTCATCAAGCTCTGAAGCTCCTGTTGGCTTTGAGTGACGACTGCAGCATCATCAGCGAACAACAAGTCTCTTATAGTGACCCTTCTGATTTTTGTTTTTGCCTTCAGCCTTGAAAGATTAAACAGACGGCCATCTGACCTAGTGTGAAGGCATATTCTTTCAGTTGCACATCTGAATGCATGTTTCAAGAGTAAGGCAAAGAAGATTCCGAAGAGGGTCGGAGCCAGAACACAGCCTTGTTTAACACCACTTCGTATATCAAAGGGCTGTGACGTGCTTCCAGCATATTGGACTGTTCCCTTCATGCCGTCATGGAATGACTTTATCATTTCCAGCATTTTAGAAGGGCAGCCTATTTTCAGGAGGATTTTAAAGAGTCCATCCCTACTAACCAGGTCGAATGCTTTTGTGAGGTCTATAAAGGCGATATATAATGGTCTTTTCTGCTCTCTTGATTTTTCCTGAAGCTGGCGGAGAGAGAAGATCATGTCTGTTGTTGATCTGCCAGCTTGGAATCCACACTGTGACTCTGGATATATGCGCTCAGCTAACTTGTGTAGTCGCATTAAGATGACTTTGGCAAAAACCTTACCAACAATACTAAGAAGAGAGATACCTTTGTAGTTATTGCAATCACTTCTGTCTCTTTTATTTTTATACAGTGTTACAATCTTGGCATCTCGCATGTCTTGAGGAATAGTTGTCTCTTCCCAGCACTGGCACAGCATCCTATGCAGGGGATGTAATAGCGTGCTCTTACAGCATTTGATTAAATCAGGAGGAATCCCATCACTGCCTGGTGCTTTGCCAGAGGCCAAGCTATCAATGGCCTTGCTGAGTTCCTCTAATGTTGGTTCGGCATCCAGCTCCTCCATAGTTGGCAGACTGTTGACACCATCAAGGGCTGCAGGCGTAACGGTATTGTCTCTAGCGTAAAGCTCAGAGTAGTGCTCGACCCATCTCTCCATCTGCTTACCCTTATCAGTTAGCTTCTCTCCGCTGATGGTTTTTAGCGATGCCGTCTTACTTTTATGGGGGCCAAGTGCTTTCTTTATACCGTCATACATTTGTCTAATGTTGCCTGTTTGCGCTGCGATCTGGATGCTCTCACTGAGCTGGAGCCAGTAGTCATTTGCACAGCGTCGAGCAGTTTGTTGAACTTTGCTTCTCGTAGCCCTCAGGATCTGTAGGGTTCTGGCACTCGCTGAACGTTTGTATTCATTCATAGCACTGCGCTTAGCTTCAATGACAGGTGCCATCACATCTGATGAAGCATCAAACCAGTCATTTGACTTTGCTGTTTTCTTACCAAAGGTGGCAAGTGCAGTACTTTGAATGGTGTTCCGTAGATGCTCCCAGTTCTCTGTAATAGTATCACCATGCTGAGGGCTACTGAGCACTTTCTCGAAGGTCGCAGTGAATTGAGCGATCATGAAAGGGTCTGACATCTTGCTGGTATCAATGCGTGGTTTCCCTTCATGTCTGACACGATAGAGTTTTCTTGGTTGTGCTCTGATTTTGCAGCAAACCAAGGAGTGATCTGTATCACAGTCTGCACTATGGTATGAGCGCGTGGAGAGCACAGACCTGAGGAGTGGCCTTCTGACGAGAATCAGGTCAAGTTGGTGCCAGTGCTTGGATCGTGGGTGTCTCCATGACACCTTATGCTGGGGTTTTGTCTGAAAGTAGGTGTTGGTTACGCAGAGGTTATGGTGGACGCACAACTCTAAGAGCCGTTGTCCATTTTCATTCATCTTGCCAATACCAAACCTGCCCAGACATGAAGGCCATGAAACATTATCGGCACCCACTCTAGCATTAAAGTCACCAAGGAGAACAAGCTGTTCTTGCCTAGGTATGCTTTTGATAATTGCTGTTAGATTCTCGTAGAACTCATCTTTAGCTTCTGAGGCAGAGTACAGAGTAGGAGCATACACACTGACAAGGGTGATGGGACCTGTGCTAGTTTGCAGGCGGAGCGTTAACAGGCGTTCTGATCCATTCTCGCCTGGTTCAACCATTTTAGTTAGCGATTTTTTGACCGCAAAACCTACTCCGTGTTCTCTAGCTTTATTAAGATCTTTCCCTTGCCAATAAAATATGTAGTCCTTCTCGCTCACCGTTCCAGAGCCCGCCAGGCGCGTTTCCTGAAGTGCAGCTATATCCACCTGAAGTCGTTTAAGCTCATCATTAATTATGGCTGTCTTCCTTACATCGTTTACATCCTGTAGGTTTTCGGATAGTCCAGTCAACATAGTCCGGACGTTCCCAGCATCCCAATCTGAGAGTTTGTTTTATTTCTATTTTTTCGATTATTGTTTGGTGCGAAGTTTTCTGTCCACAGTCCGCGTTTGACCCTAATCCCCATGCACCCAGTGGGGAAAGCAGACAGTGACGGGACAACTCCTAACTGACTAGGGGCTGTCCAGCTTAAAACGGGTGGTAGCTGTCAAGTGAGATCCTAGAACCTCTCCCACTGTCGGAAGTAGCCCCTGGCGCCATGCCCTATGCCAATTGGGCAAAATGCTTATAACCGGTAACTGCTACTTCCCGTGTTTTGCCGACACCTATAGGGTGAAGCTGGAGTGTCCTCTCCAGGGCGCGAGCTTGGGCACAGTTATATGGAGATCAAGCTGTTGCCCATGCAGCATGTTCCCCCTCTCCACACAGTCGGTAGATCCAAAGGAACGGCAGTAGCCGATACAGTTTGGTACCAGCCATGTCGCAGGAGTTGCCAGAATAATGTCGAATCAACATTAGACTGCCTTAGGGACTCCGACTCCGGATTTATCCTCAGGGTTTACTCCCGAAGCCAATTCCATAAATGGATATTCCCGCAAGGCAGCGGTGGTTTGAATTCTGAGTTCCCTCTCTTAGATAAGCTACCAACCAAGGATCACGAGCCCTATCTGCCCGAAGCTGCTGGTTTTAAGGCGCCAGTCTCTCGCCTTTGCCCCTTCTCCCGTCAGTGGAAACAGTTCCGCCGGGCTCAAATTGAGCCACATGTGAAGGCCGGGAGTTTGACTTGGTTGTCAGAGGCTGTTTGAGGCGCGTGCCATAGAAGTATTTTATCTGCAGTGAGAGCTTATCCTCACTACAACTCCCGGCAATAACAAGCTTTGGAACTAGAAAGACATGACGACAGAGTATTTGAATGAATGTTATTAGAAAGATGTGATGAAAGAGTATTTCAGTGAGTGTTATTAGAAAGACGTTATGACAGAGTATCTGAGTGAGTGTTATTAGAAAGACACAATGACGAGGTACTGTGAGTGAGTGTTATTAGAAAGACATAATGACAGAGAATTTAAGTGAGTGTTATTAGAAAGGCATGATGAAAGATTATTTGAGTGAGTGTTATTAGAAAGAAATAATGAAAGAGTATGTGAGTGAGAGTTATTAGAAAGACATGAGGACAGAGTATTTCAGTGAATCTTTATTAGAAAGACATAATGACAGAGCATTTGAGTGAATGCTATTAGAAAGACATGATGACAGTGTATTGTGAGCGAGTGTTATTAGAAGGAGATGATGATAGTGTATTGTGAGTGAGTGAAATTAGAAAGACCTGATGACAGTGTATTGTGAGTCAGTGTTATTAGAAAGACATGATTACAGAGTATTTGAGTGAGTGTTTTTAGAAAGACATGATGACAGAGTATTGTGAGTGTGATACAAAAAACAAAATGATAGAGTATAGAGAATGTAATTAGAAAGTCATTATTACAAAGCATTGTGAGTGACTAAAATTTGGTACATGTGGTGATAATAATAGTTATTATAAATCAAAAAATTAAAATTTAGTAAAATGACTAATTGTTTTGTTTTTAACTTTCTCAAACATTGACTAATGTCATCTTTTTTCATGTTTTTCTCAATTTTAGAAATCTACTCTTGTTCTCAGTGCAACATTGCCTTCTCTGAGCTGTGGTATTTGCAGAATCATTTGAAAACCAAGCATAAAGACAAATACTGGAAAGTTATCTGCAGTAAAATGTTTGGAAATTTGTTGCCAAACGAATGGGCAAGAGTGAAAAATAAAAGAGGAAACAAACAAGAAAATAGTCACGTTATAGATACGACGCCAGAAAAGAGAGATATTCATGTCATAGATACAACACCCGTAAAGAGAGATGGTCATGTTTTAGATACAACACCAGAAAAGAGAGATAGGCACATTATAGATACAACACCGGAAAAGAGAGATAGTCACATTATGGATACAACATCAGAAAAAAGAGACAGTCACTTTATAGATACAACGCCAGGAAACACTGCTGACTTAGAACTGGCAGGGGCTAAAGTGTCACAATATGTAAAGAATTTTAAGAAGAAAACAGTGATCATTAATAACGCTAAAATCAGTGAAGGGCTGATCTTACCAAATGAGGATTGTAGCAGTGAGCTAACCACACATGTTAATACATCTGAATTATGCGTTGAAATTGTTGGTGATACTAGGAGCAGCAAGAGACATAAAATAATACATACAGTAGAGAAGCTTTACAAGTGTGATATATGTAGTGCATGTGTTACTCAGAGCAGTAGTCTAAAGACATAAAACAATACACACAGGAGAGAAGCCTTACAAGTGTGATATTTGCAGTGCATGATTTACTCAGAGCTGTCATCTAAAGACACACAAAAGAATGCATACAGAAGAGAAGCCTTACAAGTGCGATATTTGCAGTGCATGTTTTACCCAGAGCGGTCATCTAAAGACACACAAAAGAATGCATACAGGAGAGAAGCCTTACAAGTGTGATATTTGCAGTGCATGTTTTACTCAGAGCGGTCATCTAAAGACACATAAAAGAATACATACAGGAGAGAAGCCTTACAAATGTGGTATGTGTAGTGCATGTTTTACTCAGAACATTGATCTGAAGTCACATAAAAGAATACATACAGGAGAGAAGCCTTACAAATGTGATATATGTAGTGCATGTTTTACTGATAGCAGTAATCTAAAGACACATAAAAGAATACATACAGGAGAGAAGCCTTACAAATGTGATATATGTAGTGCATGTTTTACTCAGTGTGGTCATCTAAAGAAACATAAAAGAATACATACAGGAGAGAAGCCTTAGATCTGTGATGTCCGAAGGCTTGGTATACAGTGTTAACCTAAAGCAACACAGTAATAACCATTCATCACAAGAGTAATTATGCAATGTTTCAAACACTAATTCACATACATAATTATTTCTTTGTGAATTCTGGCACAGAAAATTGTGATGCTGTAATTTAAAAAAAAATAAACTTTTTCCACAATTGTGTGACAAGTTTAGAAATTTTTAGTTGTCAGAAATAACTTTCACAATTTAGATTTTGTTTTTAATTGGTTTAAGTTATACAGTTTAAAGTAACTATTGTTGTATAAGTGCAGTTTTGTCTGACTTTCATGTCTGTGACAACTTTTTAAAAATTTCTGGCTTGACTAATAAATTGTTCATTTCTCCATGTCCAACACAGTTGAATGTTTCATTCATTCATCCTTAACTCACCAAGGAGCATTGATCTTCAACAAACACTTGCCAAGTCTTCCTGTCACGTGCTGTCAGCTCAAGTTCTCTCCTCGTTTTCCTCATGATTTACACCTCTGTTTCCTGCTCTCTTCTCTATGTGCTTCTTGGTCTACCTCTGCCTCTCTTGCCCTAGGTGTTCCAGACCAAGGACTGCCTTGTAATGCTATTAAAAGGTTTCCTCAGTGTGTGTCTTATCTATCACCATCGTCTTCTTCTCAACTTGAATTTTTGAGTGACTTTTAATAACACGGATCAATTGTTTTATTTGAAGTAAGTTGTATACAGATAGATTTTGATTAATACCTGATAACGCTAATGTTTACATAAAGCTGTTTATTCTAACTGTTTAATTAGAAATATTTGTTATTGTTCATTGATTCACGATAATGTCACAAGTTGACTTACAAAGTGTTCTTCATTTCTGCTAAAATGTTTATGTTAAATAAATCTGTAAACAAACTAAACATTACGTGTTATAATTATTCTTACTTTGTATTTGACACTAGAGTTGGGGTATTCTAAAAATAAATGAAAATATCTGATATATAGGCCTACAATGGTAACTTATCTGTAGGCTTCTACTGATAACGGGATTACATAAACGGAGTCTCACATACGAGACGTAGCTGATTTTGATGCTGTCCTTCAATCCCTGTCTGATTAAAAAAAAAAAAAAAAAAAAAACAACGATCATGTTATGTTACCACAGGCAAACATCCATATATAAAGGATGGATGACATGATAGGCTCAGTTGATGATGAGTCAATCCTGTGACTTAGTTGAGGGACAACTCAATAAATGCACATCCAGGCGCCATGTAATAAGTAAAATTCATGTCCAAGGTATCAAAAATATATTATCAGGAACACATCATTTCAAGTTAACCGCATAGCTCAAAATCGTTCCTCCCCACCCAGCCCTTCTATTCTTTGTAACATCTGTTCCATACGAGGTTTTAAAGAAAATGTGGAATAGGCGCACATTCCCCTGTGCTTTTAATGATTAATATCTTGAGCACCTGTGAAAATAATACACCATTCAAGCTTTTGGTTGTTTAGTTAGGGTTGTTAGCAACATTCGCACCAGCTTTTCGGGAAAATAGAGAAACAGATCGTTTTGCACTGTGCTTTAACAAATGGCATCCCTCGTATCTGCAAGTAAAAGAAGACTCGAGAATATTTTTGCTCATAGGTAGTAGCACCATAATGATATAGCTTGGAAACGTAGGGTCATCTGATTTATGAAAGTCCGAATGCAATGTAGGACAGCCGGTTCAGAGGTTAAAAGATTGATTGTTGCTGCCAAGCTGATAAGTTTGAACAGAATTTTAAAGCTAAAACGAAGTGAAAAGGTACTGGATGGCTCTTCTATTATGGAACTAAATTATTACATTTTTTCCCGTCATTTCGTGACCAGTTATTTGCAGAGATCCGAAATCTTAACAAAATCGATTATTTGCGTTGTGCGTTCATATGGGAGATTTTAATGTGTATTCAAGACAGATTTCACTCAAAGCCCACTATACGCGCAGTTTTCGTAACCTACAAAAAAAAAAAAAAAAAAAAAACTGGTTCGAACGTTTCTAACATACTGAAAAGATTGAAAGGCATGCGTGTTCTTTCATTGGGTGTTATATGTAGCTTTAACTTAAAGCCCAGCAAATATTGCGCCATTACTGAAAAGCTGCCGCGAATGTTTGTATATACGTGACCGGACGTAACAATATATTAAGCAATGTATACGGTGGAAATATTACTTTGTTTCTGAATGTTTACTTTGTTTCAACAAGAACTTGTGTTTTGTGCTTATCTTGGAATACACAAACATATTTACACTTAAATTAACTGTCTCCAGGACGAAAATCAACGACCAGGCTAAGACAAGAGATATACATAGATTGATCCAAGGGAGAAGATGGCAAATTATGGATAGGAATATATATTCCAAAGTATTGACAACAGACAAAGTAAAGACCAAACCAGAAATTGAAATTGATGACGAAGAACTGGAAAGTGTCAATGAATTCGAATACTTAGGATCAATCATTAACAGCTCTGGCGACTGTGCAGTAGAAATTAAAAGAAGACTTGCAATTGCTTCACATAAGCTAATACAGATGAAAAACCTATGGCAAGGCACAAGCAAAGAAACAAAGTTACAACTGATCAGAGCATGTATATTCCCAGTAGCAACATACGGCTGCGAGACTTGGACACTCAATAAAACAGTTGCAAAAAAGATTACATCATTCGAAATGAAATGCTACAGAAGGATGTTGAGAATACCCTGGACAGAAAAAAAAGACCAACAGAGAAGTACTGCACTCACTAAACGTACAGGAACATTGGCTCCTAAATACCATCGCAATAAGGAAGCTGAAATTTTTCGGTCATATAAAAAAGACATAATAGTCTGGAAAAAACAGTGATGGAAGGCATGGTCCCTGGAAAAAGGGGAAGGGGTCGACCTAGACGACGGTGGACCCAGGACATCACAGAGAGTCTGAACTTGTCTTTGGCTGATGCAGGTCGACTTGCCCAGAATCGTGATGCGTTCAGAGCAGCTGTAATGGAGACAACGTTCTGGAAAGAATAAGTCACATGATGATGATGACGGAAAATGACAAAAGAATATAGAATCACGGAATATACATCCATTGTCACTGTAGAGATGATGGCAATACTAGGAGCTTTAGAAATCTTCTCTAAAAACCCTCCCAAAAACTAACAATTTAAAAAACTCACTGAACAATTTAAGCACTAAGAAACTTACGAGAATGCAGTAGACCTGATACAGAGGATGAGATATTTCTGGCTACTACATACTTATGTTCCAGAGGATGTTCAGTCTTCATAGCTTGGATACCTTTACATGTTGGCATAGAGGGAAATGAACAGGCAGATAAAGAAGCCAAAAAGATAGATCTGATAAAAATCTAATAAGTGTAGGGATCAGTAAATCAGAGAATAAAGCTTAATTAACGAAATAAGAACAGATGAATGGAAAGCAGAGTGGGATAAAAATCTGAAAGGAAGACATGCATATAAGGGTTCAAGGCCTCAACAAGAAAATGTTAGATATCTAGGAATAGAAAATTGCCAGTAACAAGAAACATCTCAGACTACAGCTGGGAAAAGGCTATTTCAGAATAGTAGAGCTGTGCAGGATGTATTCAAGACAATAATATAGAACATTTCTTAATACAATGTAAGAGGTAAGATCAAATGAGAATCCCAATATTAGATTATTTGCATGCATCAAATTGACCTATAAATATAGAAGAGATGTTACATGATTTACTCCCCTTGCTCTGCAGTGATGGTCCAATAGTGGCCAAACTTCAGAGTATCTACTCAGGGTCTTCAAAGGTCGTCGTTCAACATTACTCATGGCAAAGGTCGTCGTTCAACATTACTCATGGCAAAGATGTGAATTTAAAGTCCGCCTAGGCCGGTCCCAAGCCCGGCTGGAAAAGGAGGAGGGCGGCCTGCATGGAGGCGGTAAGGAGGCAGCCCCTCCATCATGCAAAGGCACAACAGGCCAATCACTTGTTTGTCTTAAAAAAACCAGATTACGCGAAACATAAGAGAGAAAACCTGACAGATTCTAAAGGCGACGAACTGGAACGGACTACGACTTACGGAACATGAAACACAAGAAGTTTAAATGGGAAGGAAGAGAAGCTGGGGGAAGAGATGAGGAAAGCCAAATTAAAAATCTTGGCTTTAACAGAAATAAAAAAAACAATGAGTTATGGATCTCGATGGCGACACGCTACTCTACAGTGGTGTACCCACATCTGAAAGAGCTAAAGGGGGCGTGGGTTGTATTGTGGCCAATAACCAGAGGGATAGTATCAATGGATGGAACTTTGTCTCGAAACGCATTATGGTCCAAAAACTAAAAAAAGGAGAAACCATAGTCAACCTTGTCATTATATTATGGGCCAAATGAAGATGAGCGAGCAGAGGTCAAGGAGGAATTATTCGAGCTGCTTCAAAAGACAGTGAACGACTGCCTAGATGAAATTATCATTCTCGGAGATTTCAATGCCAGAATTAAAAAATGACCATGCTCGATGGGGTGAAGTTATCGGAAGGAATGAAGAAGATACTATTAATGACAATGGAAAGCGACTCCTTAGATTCTGCACTGAGCAGAATCTGATCATTACAAACATTACAAAGTTCCCACATAAGCGCATACATGTATACACTAGGTGTGAACCAACAAAAAATGAGAAGTCAGTGATCGACTATGCCATAGTTAATAAGAGCTCATTCAAGTATGTACGGGATGCTAGAGTGTGGAGGGGGCCAGAGATTGGATGTGACCACTACTTGTTGACAATTAAAAGAACAAATGAAAGAGTTACTCGACCTAGGAACTGCCTAACATCACGCAAGAAGCTAAGTAAACGAACAGGGGAAACGAGCATTAAGACCTACACGCTGAGAGAGCCAGAAGTGAAGACCAGATACCAGGTGCTTACTGCTACCGCAGTGAGAAACACAGAACAACAACCTGATGACCTGGAAACACTCTGGCTGAAATTCAAGGTCATCATAAAGACAGCTGCATCAGAAGCATGTGGTGAAGTTCGACTTGGGAACAAGAGAAAGAGGACACCTTGGTGGACAGATGAGGTTAAAGAGAAAATAAGAGAGAAGACATGGAAACAATGCTTAGGAGCTTAAAAACACAGGAGGAAAAAACAGACAAATAGAGAGAATATTTGATACTCAGAACAGAAGCAAATAACAAGGTGCTAGCAGCAAAACAGAAGTCCTGGAAAGAATTTGGAGAAAAGCTAGAAAGCGATGCGCAATAAAACCATAAATTGTTCTATAAGACCCTAAAGAATATGAGGAAGGAAAAGCAGTGCCCTCTTAAATTTATAAAGGACAAGCAAGGCACATTATCTACTGCCCCAAAAGAAGTAATGGAAAGATGGAAATAATATTTTTCACAGCGCCTGGATGGGGAGCAAGGTCAAGCATCAGAAATGATAACCACTGACACAGAAGAGGAAACCAATGGTGATGCAGGTGACATAAAGATGGAAGAACTGAAAGCAGCACTGGAGAAAATCAAGATGGGCAAAGCAGAAGGACATGAGGGCATAACACCAGAAATGGTTAAGTACATGGGAGCATCAGGCGACCTATTACTCCTAAGGGTCCTACAGGCATCTTGATGCAACAATACCATGCCAAAGGATTGGGAGATTGCCTTAAAAACACCGATTTTCAAAAAAGGGTGGAAACCGACAATGTGGAAACCATAGAGTCATATCCCTTCTCATTGTCCCTCATGGACGATGTCGACAAGGCATTTACGGAGAGGACAGGAAAGTATTCAGTGCGGTACTGGAAAATGAGACATTTCTGTATTTCAGAGCTGGCATTTGCTGAAAATGTTGCCTTGATTGCTAAATCAGAGGCATATCTTCAATCCAATCTGCACGTCTGGAAAGAAGAGCTGGAAAAAGAGGGATTATCATAAACAAGCTCGAAAACAAAAACCATGGTGATATCACGAGAGGAAAGAAGACATCAGATTAAGCTGGGAGAACAGGTCCTGGAGCAGGTCGACCGCTTTAAATACCTTTGAGCTGTCATAGACCGGAAGTGAGGCATCAAAGAAGAGTTGTCTACCCGAAGAGCAGCAGCTAGGAGACTTATTCAAGCCATAAATCGAGGATTCCTCCACAAAATAGAAGTTAGTAAGAAGACGAAGATGGCTGTATACCGCTCCACCTATGTCCCAGTCTTGACGTATGGATGCGAGTCATGGGCAATGACTACAACCCACAAAAGCCAGATCCAAACCTCAGATATGAGATTTATGAGGAAGGTAAATATATAAATTAAAAAATAATATGGTATTATATCAGTTTTACAAGTAAACGGTACACATGAAACAAGGGACGTATCGGGTTTTACCCGTCGTCAGCCACAGTTACGAACAGGTGACAAGGACACGAACTACATATAGGAGCTACAAAAATCTATGATGATGAGGAAAACGCCAAATGAGCGATACAAGCAGATGAAACAACGAAGATGAGCGAAACGATGACAATAATAATGTAGCAAAATCGTAAAACCAGAAAAACATGTCGAAACAAGAAAGTAAATAATCGACGAAGCTAAGACAGAAATGAACAACACTATTAAAACAAGTAAAAAATCACTTAGCTGGATCCAAGAAAGAAACATTCAAGATGGCTAAAGAAACTAGGCGTCATACGGAAGTGACGTATGAGCTAGTGATGTCTGAGAAAAGATAATTGAGGAACGAAACGAACCAAAGCCAAAACAATGATAGAAAGAAAATAACGACAGAAGAAATAAAGTATGAAACAGAGACAGAAGCCACCAGAATTATGCAAATTAGTGCTGGACATTCAAGCCAGCAGGAGATAAAACGCCCATTTGAAAAATGAGACGATTCTCCAACAAGAAGCGAATCCGGTCGTCGCCGACACATGACAGGAGGGCAGTGACATGAATGTCAGAGTTACTTAAATGGTCAGGGCTATTGAAATGGAAGGGCCACCGGTAAATGTTTGCCATGATAGATGTCATTCAAGTGCTCACTAAACCTGTCTGCCAGACGTCTGTCAGTTTCACCATTATAGGTCATGTCACACCTCTTGCAGATGATAGCATAAATCAGGTTTCTGAATTCGCACGTGAAAGACTCCCCAATGGCAAATTTACCGTTTGGAAAGGAGACTGACTGTGTCTGGAGTACAAAAGGACAGGTCTTACACATGCGGCGTTGGCACGGTTTAGTACCAAAGTGAGAAGGACTAGTTTGTCTCAAGCGACTATGCACAAGAATATCCCTAAAATTCTTATCTCTACGATATGCCACTAAAGGGGTATCATGAAACAACTCTCTGGTATCAGGATCGGAGTGGATAATAGGCAGATGACGAAACATAATTGTTTTCACCGCCAAACAGTGAGGGTGAAAAGTTAAGTAAGTTGTCTTAACTTTTCACCCTCACTGTTTGGCGGTGAAAACAATTATGTTTCGTCATCTGCCTATTATCCACTCCGATCCTGATACCAGAGAGTTGTTTCGTCTGTCAGGTGTAGTAGCAGGTTTAGCAGTAAGTGCAACGTGACGAGTAACATGACTAATGCGATTAAGGGCATCAGATAAAACTCTTTCAGGGTAGTGACGTCGGCGAAAAAAATTGAGCATTTCTTGAGCTCGTTCACGGAAATCATCTTCATCGTGACATATCCGACGTAAGCGTAGAAGTTGAGAGTAGAGAATGGAATCTTTACAGCTGAGAGGGTGAGAAGAGGTATAAAGAAGGAAACCATGAGCATCAGTAGGTTTATAAAAGACAGAGGTAGTAAGGCCGGTAGGAGTAATATTGACAGTAAGTTCAAGAAGTTAACTGAATTGGTAGAAATCTGAGAAGTGAGTTTGATGGCAGGATGGAAATTGCCAAGAAAGTCAACGAATCTACGGAGGTTAACTTCAGACATGTCTGTGACTCCAATACCATCGTCGATATAACGACGGTAAAACTGAGGTAATGGTCCATCGTAACCACTTTCTGAGGGAGGTGGTTGAAGTAACAAGAAGAGAAATGGTCCGCAAGGAGACGATAGGTCAAGGCCAAAAAACCCAACCCCTGCAGACACAAGTAGAATAATCCCAACTAAGATAGTTTGGCCACATCTGCAGAATGGGAGAAGATCGGCTACCACGGCAAGCATGGGAAACTAAGAGCCAGAAATCCAGACTTCCAGGACGACCCAAAGTCCGTTGAGAATACAACATTAGACAATCTTTGAACAACCGAGGACTAGAATGGGACCCAGCCAGGAGGAAGACAACCGATAGAATAGTATGGCACTCTCTCTTACAGAGCTCTACTCCTCACGGTAGAAGAGGAACGACTAAGTAAGTAAGAGATGTGAATTGAAGAAGAGTGCTTCCATCCGTGGCGGCATCATAGAAATTTAAAGAAATCAAGTACTACATCTGATAGGATCCAGGCCGTGTAAACTTTTTATCTTTCCTGACCTTCTATGAGTAAAGATTTTGCTCGTTCTGATGGTTTTTAAAAGGTCAACTACAAGAAACATCAAGAGAGTAGAAAAAGAATATTTACATCGCCTTTACCTGGTTAACAGATGTGGACTCTTCAAAATCCTCATGAAAATAAACTACTTCGCTAAATTACAGGAGATGATAGCCATTCAATAAAGGGAACAGTCCAATGCGCTGAAAACACATTACAAGCCACGTGTGTCCCCAAATAGGCGTTGTGAGGTGGGCAAGGATGGTTGCAGCTTTGCCAATGCTGCTGGTAATTTCTGTCTATAGAGAGAGTTTATCGTTGATGGTAGATTCAAAATATGGGGAGTGTTGTACAGATGCCAATTCAAAGCGATGGATAGTAATACTTTGTGCCACACCCTGACCCAGCACATTTGTTTTCTTTAGACTTATTGTGAGGCCTGACTCCTTGCATGTTTGAGATGAGCGATTCACCACGCTCCGGAGCTCCAGTTGATTTAAGTGACGATTGTATTTTGTCATCGGCGAACAACAAGTTTCTTTTAGTTTTAGTGACCCTTCTGATTTTCATTTTAGCCTTGCGAGGTTAAACAGTCGGTTATCTGACATGCGAGGTTAAACAGTCGGCTATCTGACATGCGAGATTAAACAGTCGGCTTATCTGACATGCGAGATTAAACAGTCGGCTATCTGACATGCGAGGTTAAACAGTCGGCTATCTGACATGCGAGATTAAACAGTCGGCTATCTGACATGCGAGGTTAAACAGTCGGCTATCTGACATGCGAGATTAAACAGTCGGCTATCTGACATAATGTGATGGCATATTCCTTCGGTTTCATCCCCGAATGCGTGTTTCCAAAGAAAGGCAAAGAGGATTGCAAAGAGGATCACAGCCAGGACGCAGCCTTGTTTGACGCCACGGCGTTTATTAAAGGGATTTCAACGTTATTTAAAACAAATAGGTAACAAGCCTACAAGCATCATCCACAGTAATCGACCACATCTACGTAACTTGTCCAGAGAACATCATAGAATGCTGTGTCACTACTATTTCAATGAGTGACCACTATCCAAGTATGCTGCACATGGTCATAGAAGAAATGTAATGTTTACAAAAATAAACACGTAATAATTAAATTTAGAAGTTTCAAACATTTCAATCGGGAATTACTTTTAAATGACTTGCTAACAGCACTCCTCGCCAATGTTTACCAATTTCCTGATCCGGATGACACCATTGCATACTGAACAAAGATTTGTTATAGTGATTTTGACAGGCACGTACCAGCTAAGGAAATTCGCGTGAAACGACAATTAAAATCTCCTTGAATCACGCAAGAGGTGTTGGAGACTATGAAGTAGAGAGATCAAACGCACAAATATAAGGATCTCAACACATACAAGGTACGAAGAAAGAAATTTAAATATTATATTCGCAAAGAAAAGAAAAAAAAATCTCTTTAGAAATATGGTTCAGAACAAAACAAATAGTAAGGAAATATGGAAGGCGATTTACACCATAGCGAAAAAACGTAATGAACCATACTCATTATCTTCCAACACTTCATTTACCTGAACATACAGCAGCAATTACTTTCAAGCATAAATAAACAGTATGAACTACACAATACCACATTCCCCTGGTGACTTAGACAGACTTTCCGCATTCTGTGAGTACAAAAGTACAAACTCAGTTCCACCCGACAGTTTATGAAGTGTATAACCATCTTCTCGAAGATAATAGCTCATCAGGGGTTGATGGAATTCGCAATCGAAAACTGCGTTATGCTGTACCAGCTATTAGTGATTCACTAACATATATATATATATATATATATATATATATATATATATATATATATATATATGTGTGTGTGTGTGTGTGTGTGTGTGATAGGGTGGGCGAGATGATGATGATGATTATATTGTGATGTGTGATCACTCTCTTTTCACACTCGCACCGACCCGAACAACAATAAAACTCTTGATTCTAGAGGCAGGGGCTGTATTTATTTTTACAACCCATTCAGTGATTCAGCAAACATTAAACAAATAAACCAACGAACATAACAAAACAAAACACCCAGCATGTGCCCGATTGCTAATGGGCCATGTCTTTGTTCTGCCGACGCAGGGCTAGCCTAACTTCGTTTCTCTCTCGTCCGGACTGAATCTTCAAATAGGCCGGTTTGATACTCGCTATTTCTTTATATAAACCGCTAAGCCTAAACACTCAACTTAGTCCGCGCTGCGCGGATTAATTTAGCCACTTCAATAACACTCGCGATATTTGCTTTTTTTAGGCACGAAAACACCAATATACACAACTATTTCTAGAGCAAAAACACCACTATCAAATATAACACACAACTATGCACCAAAACTAACTTTTAGGCATTATTATGGCCCAAGTAATATATTTTCATGAAGACCTTTCACATCCCAGAATGCTGCGCGCATATCGAAAATATATGGGCGACAAATTTGCCAAAAAACAGGAAGGGGTCGGGCGTCTCCTTTTCGGCCCCATCATATATATATATATATATATATATATATATATATATATATATATATATAATATATATATATATATATATATATATATATATATATACCAGTGTTTACGCTAAGGGTTTGTTTTTTCCTTCGGCCTTTACGATCGCCAAAATATATCCCTACTTCAAACCTGGTTCATCAGATACAGTTACCTCGGCAACTATAGACCAATTTCTCTGATTTCATCGCTATCTAAACCAATAGAAAAGCACATACGTAAAACAACAATACAGTACCTGATTAGCAATGACTTGCTAACTGACAGTCAATCAGGGTAAACGCATTCATGCCACACAGCTCCAACTAAGATGATAGACAACTTGCACCAAAACATCAATAACAATAACATATGTGGAGCAATCTTTGTAGACTTTAGGAAAGCATTTGATATTTTGATCACACTGTTTTAATAAGAAAGTTAGAAACAATAAAAGTTAACTTTAAACTAGTGACATTATTTAAATCATTCTTGTCCGACAGACAGCAAGTAGTGTCTTACAATAACTCCTTGGCAAGAACAACTACTATTGACACTGGTGTTTCTCGGAGCTCTGTTCTCAACTCAGTATTGGTACCTTACTTAAATGAAAATGTAAATAAAAATAAAACACTGAGACTAATATTTGAAACTCCGCCAATGCCGGTCCCAAGCCCGGATGAAAAAGGAGGAGGGCGGCCTGCATGGAGGCCGTAAGAAGACAGCCCCTCCACCATGCAAAGGCACAACAGGCCAATCACCTGTTTGCTTTAAATCATGATTACGCGAACTACAAGAGAGAAAACCGGACTGATTCTAAAGGCTACGAACTGGAACGGACTACGGACTACGACTTATGGAACTTGGAACACAAGAAGTATAAATGGGAAGGAAGAGGAGCTGGTGGAAGAGATGAGGAAAGCAAAACTAGAAATCCTGGCTATAACGGAAACGAAGAAAAAAGGACAAGGAGTCATGGATCTCGATGGCAACACGTTGCTCTACAGTGGTGTACCCATATCTGAAAGAGCTAAAGGGGGCGTGGGTTGCATTGTGGCCCAAAATCAAAAAGATAGTATCAAGGGATGGAACTTTGTCTCGGAGCGCATTATGGTTGTAAAACTAAAAGAAGGAGAAACCATAGTCAACCTGGTCATAGTGTATGGGCCAAATGAGGATGAGAGAGCAGAGGTCAAGGAGGAATTCTTCGAGCTGCTTCAAAGGACAGTGGATGACTGCCTAGATGAAGTTATTATGCTCGGAGATTTTAATGCCAGAGTTGGAAATGACCATGCTAGATGGGGTGGAGTTATCGGAAGATATGGAGAAGATACTCTCAATGACAATGGAAAGCGACTCCTTAGATTCTGCAGTGAGCAGAATCTGATCATTACAAACACAAAGTTCCCCCATAAGCGCATACATGCATACACTAGATGTGAACCAACCAAGAATGAGAAGTCAGTGATCGACTATGCCATTGTTCGGAGAAGCTCATTCAGATATGTCCGAGATGCAAGAGTCTGGAGGGGGCCAGAGATTGGAAGTGATCACTACCTGCTAACAATCAAACGAACAACTGAAAGAGTTGCTCAGCCTAGGAACTGCCCAACATCACGCAAGAAACCAAGTAAACGAGCAGGAGAAATGAGCATTAGGACCTACAAGCTGAGAGAGCCAGAAATTAAGACCAGATATCAGGGGCTTATTGCTACAGCAGTGAGTAACACAGAAGAACGACCTGATGACTTGGAAACCCTCTGGAATAAATTCAAGGATATCATAAAGACAGCTGCTGCAGAAGCATGCGGTGAAGTCCGACTTGGGAACCAGAGAAAGAGAACACCTTGGTGGACAGAGGAAGTCAAAGAGAAAATAAGAGAGAAGAAAATGGCATGGAAACAATACTTAGGAGCTAAAAACACAACAGGACAAATGGAAAAATATAGAGAATATGTGACACTCAGAACAGAAGCAAAGAACAAAGTGCTAGCAGCAAAACAGAAGTCCTGGGAAGAATTTGGAGAAAAGCTAGAAAAAGATGCACAAGAAAACCAGAAATTGTTCTATAAGACCCTAAAGAACATGAGGAAAGAAAAACAATGCCCTCTCAAATTTATAAAGGACAAGCAAGGCAAATTGCTTACTGCCCCGAAGGAAGTAATGGAAAGATGGAAAGAATATTTCTCAGAACTCCTGGATGGTGAGCATGATGAAGCATCAAAATGATAACCACTGACACAGAAGAGGAAACCAATGATGGCGAAGATGACATAAAGATGGAAGAACTGAGGGCAGCACTAGAGAAAATCAAGATGGGCAAAGCAGCAGGGCATGATGGTATAACACCAGAAATGGTTAAGTACATGGGAGCATCAGGCGACCTATTACTCTTAAAGGTCCTACAGGCAGCATGGTGCAACAAGACCATACCAAAGGATTGGGAGATTGCCATCATAACACCAATTTTCAAAAAGGGTGACAATCGACAATGTGGAAACCATAGAGGCATATCCCTTCTCAGTGTCGCTGGTAAAATCTACTCTAGAATCCTAGAGCAGAGACTCCGACGCCTAGCTGAGCCACAATTGGATGAGGTCCAGTGCGGATTCCGAGCAAACCGAAGTACTCAAGTCCTAATCTTCACACTCAGACAGCTAAGCGAAAAGGCCCTTGAGTATAAGAGTGAGATCCATCTTTGTTTCATAGATCTGGAAAAGGCGTTTGACAGGGTCCCCTGGAGCAAACTTTGGGACTGTTTGGCAAGGAAGAATATTCCAGCACCTCTGATTCATGCTATACAGAGCTTCTACAAGTCTTGCAGAAATTATGTGAGGACAGCAAACCATAAGTCAGAAGAGTTCAGGACCACCACTGGTGTAAGACAAGGTGATATCCTATCACCTTACCTCTTCATACTCCTTATGGACGATGTCATCAAGGCATGTAAGGAGAGAACAAGAAAGTATTCAGTGGGGTACTGGAAGATGAGACAGGTCTATATTTCGGAGCTGGCATTTGCTGATGATGTTGCCCTGATTGCTAAATCAGAGGCACATCTCCAATCCAACCTGCAAGTCTGGAAGGAAGAGCTGGAGAAGAGAGGGATGGTCATAAGCAGCTCTAAAACAAAATCCATGGTGATATCACGAGAAGAAAGAAAACATCAGATTAAGTTGGGAGAACAGGTCCTGGAGCAGGTCGACCACTTTAAATACCTCGGAGCTATTATAGATCGAAAGGGAGGCATCAAAGAAGAGTTGGCCACTCGAAAAGCAGCGGCTGGGAGACTTTTTCAGGCCATAAATCGTGGATTCCTCAGCAAGAAAGAGGTTGGTAAGAAAACGAAGATGGCTGTATACCGCTCCACCTATGTCCCAGTCTTGACATATGGATGCGAGTCGTGGGCAATGACTACAACCCACAAAAGCCAGATCCAAACCTCAGAAATGAGGTATCTGAAGAAAGTGGTTGAAGTAACAAGAAGAGACATGGTCCGCAACCAGACGATCCGTCAAGGCCTAAAATCCCATCCGCTGCAGACCCAAATAGAACAGTCCCAACTAAGATGGTTTGGCCATGTCTGCAGAATGGGAGAAGATCGGCTACCACGACAAGCATGGGAAACAAAGAGCCAGGGATCCAGACCTCCAGGACGACCCAGAGTCCGCTGGGAGGACAACATTAGACAATCTTTGAAGGACCGAGGACTAGAATGGAACCAGGCCAGGAAGAAGACAGCTGATAGAATGGTCTGGCGCTCTCTCTTCCAAACCTCTACACCTCACGGTAGAAGGGGAACGACTAAGTAAAAGTAAGACTAATATTTGACCAACACTGAAGTTGGGATTCGCACGTACAAGCACTGACCAAACAAACAGCACAACAATTTTACTAGTTAGCTAAAATCAAACATTCCCTAGTTGAGGAAACGCGGAAGATGTTCTATATATCCCAAATACAAACACATCTAGACTATTGTTCTACAATCTGGGATGGCTGCTCAATGTCCAACACTAAAAGACTATTCATTACAAAAACGTGCAGTTTGCCTAGTTTCAGACACAAACCTCACAAAGTGTGTAGACCCATATACATATTCTAACATACTACCACTAAGAGAGCGCTTTCTCTTCAACAAAGTCAAATCCATTCACAAAATCCTATCACAGAATGCTCCCACGTATTTGTGGTTTATTTTGAAATACAATGACAGACGCAGCCAACGCTTAAACAAATTACTCATGCTTAAGCCTAGGCTGGAATTATTCAAGAAAAGTTTATCTTTTTCTGCTGTGTAACTGGTATTGCACTGGTACAATGTTGGTATTTTATTTTATTGTATTTCATTTTGTTATGTTATTATTTAGCTAACATTTAAGATACATGTGAGAATAAATGGATTCAGTATGGAAGACGAGAGAAAAGGAAGTGCAGAATGTTAGACGGGCCTGCGTGCCCAATTCTAAACCTTTGAAAATAACGTTCGTCCGTTCGTTCCAGAGAATTTCATATTAATAATCGTTATATAGCTACTAGCTGACCATAACTCTTGGTCCTCGGCGCTGATTGACATTTTTGTATTTGATTCTTTTCCAAACTTTGGTTTATTATTTGTCTTCCCGCCTTACTCATCTAGACCAGTTTACTGCTGGACTAGTTCACTTTCTCTTATCACATGGTATTAAACTGTCGAGGATCTCCTGATGTGTTCGTATTGCTGCTGACCCTGCACGCTGCCCTCGTATGGGAAACCATTCTTCATTCCTTGAGATGCCCATGTCATTGTGAATATGCGTCAGTGTACCACTTATTCTCAGTAGCATAACAAATAGCGATAACGGTAGTTATACGGCAGACTAGAGTAAAAACCCGTCCTATGACGGGAATTAAATTCAAAAGCACTAATACTTAACGGCAATTCTATTTATTCAATTAATGTGGAAAAACACTGTTAAATGTGAACATTCGATTGGCCACGAGAAGAGCACCTTGATTTTCTGTTGTTTTATTTTGTACTTTTATATTGTCTGTGGTTACACGCATAAACGCTTTTACCTGGGCCATCGTATATCTGGATCTAATTGGCAGCAATCCAAGCATGTGCCGCATCATCACAATAAGGGTATCTCGCGTGCAGCCCATGACTATACACATCCTTTGTTTTGAATGTGTTCCAGTCGTTCACACTGTGATATTGACAGCGTGAGTATTCCCAGGCCATACTCGATTACAGACAAGACAAGCTTACAGACTACAAGAGAAACAGTAGTCTCTGCTCCAGGTGCGCTGCAGCCATTGTTTTTAGTGCTGCTAGACCTCTCTTGCACTTCTGTATGATGTGATCAACATGGTGCTTATATGACAGCCCACGATCGAATGTTACTCCAAGATATTTCAACTTTGTATAAGAAGGTTCAAAGACTTCCACGAAAAGCATTATACTAATGGAGAAATCTCGAGTGGAATGCATCGAGACATCAGACAAGTCAAAACTTTTGCTGTTTAGGCTACGTTTATGAAAAGATAGACGTAGGAAAGGAACAGAAAATTATATAGCAAGATAAAGAATAATCCAGGGCGTACTTTAAGCATAAGATGAAGGAAATCGCTCCAGGAATAAGGAAGATATTTGGATTCCTAATTGTCCACAAATGCACACCTCGACAAAATTATGCCTGTATTTGAGTATGCAACACACTTCAACCTTGTTGCCCTCCGCGACGTTCAGCCGTGACCTATATAAAGACTTGCCATCTTTCGAAAAAAGGCCACACAAATTTCAAAAATACAGCAAGAGCGCCAGTCTGTCAGTGAGACTGCCTTTGCTTTCTGCATCTGAGAGCAGAATGTATGACCATTAACAGCTCGACTGTATGTACTTGAGGGTAAGAAAGAATGTATATATATATATATATATATATATATATATATATATATATATATATATATATATATATATATATATATATATATGTATATATGTATATATATATATATATATATATATATATATATATATATATATACATATTTCAAATTAATTGATAATAATGTGCGTTAGGAAGTGTGTAACTGTGTTATAAACCACTGTGTAATTATTGGAGGCATTACACGCCTGTATATATTCAGCTAAATTGAGAATGGAAGTGGAAAGTGTGTTCATAGTTTTAGAAAAGCATTTAAAGAATTATTTCTTGAAGGAATGGAACACACACCAGGAACAAAGGAAAGGATGAAAGGAATTGCATTACTGTATTGATTAAGATATTACATAGTATTTTCCACAAGACCTAATAACTGTATGGAGGCAAATCATGGACAGATAGCTATAACCAAAGATTTGGAGAAAGATTATATTCACAGTGAACTAGATTGTGTTATTACTAATTTATTATGCCCTGTGCATCTACTTTCACACTGTCTGAAACTGTCTCTTATCCCCTACATCTGTGATAGAGAGATAGAGATAGACAATACAGCAGTTAACCAATTGTATTACAGGTTACATCCTGTAAGAAACGTACACCTTTAAAGAGCCAGCCGCAATTGAAGGAGCTAGTGGTACAAGTGCCCTTTGAATCTAGAGGGACAGAAACCCAGCATCTACTGTCTGGAAGAAACACAGCTAATATTTTCTATCCAGAACATCTTGTGCCAGACTCTAAAACAAGAAGTGATGATAAGTAGCTATACAATGCTATTGTCCAGTGTAGAACCATCTGTACCACAATAATAAGTCACCCACGACAGCATGATGAAAAGTCAGTGCATCTAAAAGGCAAATGTATAATCAGTTATTGACTTTAATTCATAAAAAGTGAAGAACTCTTATTGAATCTAGTAAAGACAGTCTACAGCAAGATTAAGTTCAGCCAGGAAAGAAGAACTGTCCGTAGAAAATTACGGACTACAGTTAGTTGTGAATAGTTAACAAATGATTTTATTAATTTTATTTTTGAAATCAATTTTGAGTTCAGTGAAAAATTTTCACAAAGAAAAAGAAAACTTGTACAAAATAAATTGTAAATGTTACCAACAGACTTACTTGAATTATTTAAGTTAAGTTACAGTTCTTGTTGTGAATAGTTAAGCTTAATACCCCTAGCAGAGCCTAACATTATAAACAGAGGAGGATCTTGAGAGGAGCATTTGGGAACCTAGGGCAATACACTATCATCATACCTAGGAACTTATACAGCTTGATCTTACCTTTGATGTTCATACACACTTACTCTTTTCTAAGAAAGGGGATATTTCTTAAAAGACCAGTCTCTTATCTGGCACTATCCTGGTATCACCTGATACAACTATGTGTCCAGGATATCTTTCATTTAAAACTATACTTCCCTCTCGTGACAATGTTAAACAGCACCGGTGATAATGGAGAACACTGGGGTAATCCTGGCCAAATGTGCAGGCATCACCTGTATGGGAATATAGCTGTCATCAAAGGAGCGAGAATAAAGAAGGGGTTGTCATGGATGGCGCAGGCGGAGGAGACTGTTAGACCGGTGACCTCAGTTGAAAGTATATTTAAAGGAGAAGAGTGGAGTAAGTCAGATGAGAGCTGGATGAACTACCAGCAAGTCATCATCAGCCTTGGTAGAGAATTACAATTGGGCCAATGGGAGAGCAGAGCTGGAAGTTGATCAGCTTATAAATGATAATGCTGGGGATGATGATATCATTGTGTACACTGATGGGTATGTAATCTGTGCTAGTGTAAAGGGCAGAACCGTTGCTGAACATAGCGGGGCTTACATGATAACAACCTCCAGCATGAGAATGGAGGTAGAGGTAGTTACTGCTGCCTTAAGATGGCTGTCGGAGACTTTGTAACAAAGGCAGTTATTGTATCAGACTCACATATCATGCTTCGAAAGGTCCAAAATGGTTGGCTTCGGCATGAATGGAAAACCGCCATAGAAGCATCGAATCTTCAAGAACTGATATGGATCTACTCTCCTGGTCATGCCGGGGTACGTGGCAATGAAAAAGCTGACAGACTAGCTTCAAGAGCCCGTATAAAATGTGCATTGGCTATGGATAAGGAAGAAATACTGAGGGCGATTCATGTTCGTCTATTAGAAAATGACACTGCAATCGATGAATCATCAAGGCTAAGATTGCAGGAATTCTGCATCAAACGTAAGACCAGCAGGGATGGACGTATGAGAGGACGCATCCGCCATGTATACAACCAGTGCGTAACAGGAACAATTAGCATTCATACCCTTCGACATTTGCTGCGGGAGACTGAGCAACTATGGGTTTGCCCGGTGTGCAATGACGTCGATTCTGATTAACAATAACTTTTTTATTGTTGTAATTTCTTAATCACGAAAATGCGACGTCCGAAAGAGAAAACTGTCTCGATCAAGAAAATTCCAACATGTTCAGAAGTTTGAACGTTATTTGTTGATGGTTATCACACATGCTGGAATTATTGGAAATTGGCGTCGCTTCAGGATGAATGACAAATTCTCATCGCCAGGTGCCAAGTCTCCTTTATTTGATTCTGTTAAAACTTCTGCAGCAAGGAAATTGCGATGACGTTATTGAATAATCAATCGTGTTCTATTGCACAATCCTATTTTCGGATTCAAATTACAGATCAGCATAACGATGACCCCCCCCCCCCACCCCCCCCGCCCCCCCCCCACCCCCTTTAAAAAAAATTAAAATGGCAGTGCATGAGGAGGCATAGCTGATGGAGTTTGCCAATGAAAAAACTGGCTGGATAGTTCCTAACATCATTGGGATCTTCAGATACTATTTGATCGGAACTTTAATAGATCTGTAGCTCACACGGAAGATTTGTTATGATTTCTCTATTCAGATCTAAAGCCTCCATATTCTTGGTTTGGTTTTTGTTTTGTTTTTATCCAGGACTATCTTCATTGCACACGGACAACGCCATAGTGCTCCGATCTCCTCCCTTAGATCACACAAGGACGATCTCAGCACAGTGCACGAACTCCGTAGCACCGACAAGAATCCCAATGTGTGTATATAGGAATTCCACATTCTATAAATATTCTGGTTGTGGGTAGGTTTCTAATTTCTAAATTTAGCCAGGGCTTTTACTCTAGTCATATAAATAGTTTTCCACCTCATTGTGTCATTCTTTCCGTAAATATAAATAGTAACACTCGCCAAAGAAAAGTGCTGAAAGGTTGGTGTGCATGCGTCATGTGAGCGGCGTTCATGTTCAGACTTTGTTTGACATCAGGTGTAAAAGTGTCAAATACCCACACTTATTGTCTACGGTCGTTTATTTCCTCCAACGATTCATTCTGTGCACTAAAAATAAGGTGGTCGGCGTGGCTAAGAGGTAAGGCGTCCGCCTCGAGTTCTAGAGGTACCAGGTTCGATTCCCAGTTGGGGAAATATAATTTATGGAACATTTTATCAGAACTTAATGGTCCTAACATGTCATACTCCCGCTGGTCTCCCTGGGTAGTCATATATGATGCCTAGCCTACTCGGATAAGAGCGAAATAATAAGAGGCCTCGTGTTCAAGTCTCGCACGTAAAAAATCCAACGGCAGTTGGAAATCGTAAAGAGTAGGCCTATTTTTTTGCACTTATCCGAGAAGGCTAGGCATCAGATCTCACTACGCAGGGAAATCGGGGGGGGGGGGGGGGGGGGGGGGGGGGGGGGGGGGGGGGAATCTTGTCGTGATGGCGCACTCTAATAGACTATTTCTATCAATCTCTTGATATTATCTTCCCACTTACAAGAACAACGTTTTAGCATGTGTCTTGGGAAAAAAATACGATATTTTAAATACACTCGGCTTCTTTCAAATCTGGTTATTTCTTTATCAATCTCTAACCGTCGACCACTCAAGGAAGAATGTCATTGTTGACAGTAGGAAATCTACCATCCTTAGAGGGTTTGGAGACAAACAATCCATTTTAAATAGTATTTTTTTTTTTTATAATTTGGAGAAAATATAAGGTTTGTTTAGCTTGGAGTATATGGAGACACCAAATTAAGACTGTATGAGAGCTGTGTACTTTCTGTGCTTCTCTATGGTGCAGAATGTTGGAGAGTAATAGAGAAGGAAATGTCGAAACTGTCCTCCTTCCACACAATATGCCAAAGGAAAATTCTCCGAATCTTTTGGCCAAACACCATCTGCAACCAAGAACTACTTATTCGGAGTAACCAGGAGGACATGCACACCATCATAGCTGGCAGACGCTGGAGTTGGGTTGGCCACGTCCTCAGAAGGGACCCTGATACCATCACAAGAACAGCTATGCTATGGACCCCCGAGGGAAAGCGAAAGAGAGACCGACCACAAACAACTTGGCGGAGAACTGTGGAAGCTGAAATGCAAAAAATGAACCACAGTTGGGGCACTGTACGAAGGATGGCCGCAGACCGAGCAAAGTGGAATCAATTAGTTGCTGCCCTACAAGACGCCACCAGGCGTGATGGCCGCTGACTGCTTTGACTTTTGGTGGTTATGGATCAAAGAAGAAGAATAATATGGAGACAGTGCTGTCACCAAAACGTTATATAAATGTTCATTTGCGAGTAAACTGTATTTAATTACAGACTGCATTCAATCCCACGTCTTTGAGGATAGAAAGACAAGATCACTTACTCCACAAGCAAATTCTAACAGGCAGTAAATATAATGCTTTGAAAAGTTCTAGCAACCTCATAATGCACCACACATTGTTACAGACACAACTCCTGTAATAAACACATGCAATCGTTTAATTCGGGAAGTGAAGTTTAATCTAAGAATGTCTCCGTCCTAGTTTTGTAGCATGTGAACATGAAAAAGCACAGTAAATAGTTTTTTAAAATATATGGCAGCTCTGTCAGTCTTGTCTTCTAGATATGACATTATATGCGTGACATTTTCCATTTACATACACTGGTTGGAATGAAGAGGGGAGAAGGTTGTTAGAATAACGAGTTTAAACTACTATTTTTTTCTTAGCAAAGTATGTGGTACGTAGAAGTCAATCTTGATTAATAAATAAGTGAAGCCATGGGATCAATAGGAGCTAACATTATGTGGTTTTACAGAGCGGTATCTCACATCACACGGACATCTAAAGTAAAGCCATAGGATCAATAGGAGCTAACATTATGTGGTTTTATAGAGCGGTATCTCACATCACATGGACATCTAAAGTAAAGCCATAGGATCAATATGAGCTAACATTATGTGGTTTTACAGAGCGGTATCTCACATCACATGGACATCTAAAGTAAAGCCATAGGATCAATAGGAGCTAACATTATGTGGTTTTACAGAACGGTATCTCACATCACATGGACATCTAAAGTAAAGCCATAGGATCAATAGGAGCTAACATTATGTGGTTTTACAGAACGGTATCTCACATCACATGGACATCTAAAGTAAAGGAGGATCATAGCCCTGCTGGAGGATTGGTAATTAGACTAATGAGGATGAAGAGATACTTGACAGCTCAAAGCTCGTGTTTGAAGAAATTGAACAATTGGTGTTGTAACGTTTTAGAGACGAGTAAATCCGGGAATAGGATTATATAAACCCTTGCGGGAGTATCAACAACGGAAGTGTCACTCTGCATTGCAAGTCAAAAGTTGCGGTATAATGGTAGACATCGCCTGTGTATGATTTCGATCAACCAATCAGATTATTTCACACAACCAATGAAGGAAGGGTTTCCGGAAATCACCATCGCATCTCACGTACCACAATGGTGTAACAGTGAAATGTTCGAAATGTGTGAATCTAGGTTCGAAGTTGGCAAATATCTTCATAACGCATATTGGGAAAGGATCCAAACTTTATCATAATTTAGCCACAGATGGAAGACATGTATGAAAATCGTTTGTTAATTGCTACTTACCCTCATCATCATCAGTTGCCATCTCCGCAACGAAGGTTGGCTGTAATGGATCTCCAACGTCTTCTGTCTCTTGTCTTGATGGTGCACTCTGATAGACTCTTTCCTGTCCATCTCTTGATGTTGTCTTCCCACTTATAGCACTGTCTTCCCCTTGCACGTTTGCCTTCAACTCTCCCTTCTGTTATGGTCTTCTGCAAGGTGTTATGCCTTTTTATGTGGCCAAAGTATTTTAGCTGTCGACTTTGACCTCCCTCATTAGTTCTCTTTTCATACCTAGATTTTCTAGGACCTCCTTATTTGTTTTCATCTCTTTCCATGAGATACGCCCCATTCTTCTATATATCCACATTTCAAGAGCCTCAATTCTTTCTTCCAACTGCTTATTCATCGTCCATGTTTCTGCACCATACAGAAATGCAGAATATATATAACACTTTATGATTCTCAGTTTTAATTTGTGAGATAACTGTTTGGATGTCAGTATATGTTTCATGTTGTTGAATGTAGCTTTGGCCATTCCTATTCTCTTCTTGATTTCTGTTTCACATCTGCCATCTTCTGTTATTATATGACCGAGATATACGTAGCTCTTGACTTGTTCCAGGATTTCCCCATTTACGCTTATCTTTAATGTGGGTTTATCTTCTGTTTTGCTAATTATCATAGTTTTTGTTTTCTCAATATTAATGTCGAGTCCATATTCATGACTTATACTGTTCACTTGATTCACTAGTTCTTGTAACTCCTGTTCGCTTTCAGCTAACAACACGGTATCATCTGCATATCTAAGGTTGTTTATTGACCTTCCACTGATGTTCAGTCCTGGTATTTCCTGTATCTGTTTGAAATTTTTTCGGTGTATAAATTAAATAGGCAGGGGGACAGCACACAACCTTGTCTGACACCTCTTTTTATGTCTATTTATGGTGAATAATTCCTTCCAGATCTTACTGTGGCAGTTTGCTCCCAATAAAGGTTACTGAGTATTCTTATATCTTTTCCATCAATACCTATGTCTTCGAGGCATTCAATTATTTTCTCATGATGGACTGTCAAAAGCCTTCTTATAGTCAATGAAGCACATATACATACTTTTTTGGACCTCTGTATATTTTTCTGCTAATATTCTTAGGCAAAATATTGCCTCTCTTGTTCCACTGTTCCGTCTAAAACCAAACTGTTCTTCCTGGATTTCGCTGTCTACTTTACTTTTTATTCTTTCCTGTATGATTTTGAGCAGTATCTTAATTGCATGACTCATCAGGCTGATTGTTCTGAAGTCTGAACATTCTGTTGCATTTGGTTTTTTGGGCAATGTTATAAAAAACTGATGTCTTCATGTCGTGTGGTATATATCCTGTATTGTATACATCGTTGCATATTTCTGTGATTGTATCTATACCAAAGCTCTCCAGAGCTTCTATCATTTCAATTTTTATGTTATCCATGCCTGCTGATTTTCCTTTTTGTATCATATGAATGGCATTCTCTACTTCTGATCTGAGAATGTTTGGGCCTTCATTAGAATCTGGTGATGGTTTTTTACCTCTGTTGTCCTCGAATAATTCTTTTACGTATTCTGCCCATCTGTTTGATATGTCTTTCTCATCAAGTAATATTACACCATTTTTGTTCTTGATACAGCTTCCTCCTTGTGCAAACCGTGACCGATTTGATAATTTCTTTATTTCTTCATGCATATCTCTTGTCCTGTGCTTTGCTTCCAAGTCTTCTATTTCCTTGCATTTTTGTTTCTATCCACCGTTCTTTTGCTTCTCTACACATAGTACGTATGTCATTGTCTATTGTTTTATATTCTGGAGTGTTTTTTTTGCTTTCTTTCTTTCGGTCATTTTATTCAAGATGTCATCTGTCATCCAAATTTGATTTTTCTTAGACTCCTTTTTAGGTAAATTTGCATTCGCTGATTGTATGCTTGTTTTTAAGCATTCCCATTTTGCGGTTGCTTTTTCTTCTGGGTTTTCTCTTCTATACTGCTCCATGCTTTCTGTCAATAACTGTTGATATTTATTTTTGACGTCGATTAAATATTTCTGTTTTATATCTGGTTGTTTCAGCGCTGATATTTCTATCTGGGGTTCCTCCTGTCTTCTGTTTCCTGCTCTTTTCAGCTTTATATTTACTTTGATGACGACTGGATTGTGATCTGAATTTATGTCGGCGCCAGGATATGTCTTTGCACTTGTGACACTGTTCTTAAATCTATGTTTTATCATGATATAGTCGATTTGATTTCGTGTTATATCTCCTGGGCTTTTCCATGTGTATAATTTCCTTGGGTGGTGTTCAAAAAAGGTGTTACATATGACCAGCTGGTTTTCTTCACAGAACTGGATAAGTCTGTCTCCTCTATCATTTCTTGTCCCTAATCCATACTGTCCTACTATTTTCTTGTATTTTCCTTTTCCTACTTTTGCATTCATATCACCCATTACTATCAACACATCTGTTGATTTGACTGGTTTAAGTGTGTGTTGTAGCTCTTCATAGTATTCTTCTATTTCTTCCTCGCTGTGATCTTTAGTTGGTGCATAAGTTTGTAAGATTGATATGTCGAATGGCTTTGCTCTCATTTTTAGTAACATCATTCTGTCATTGTGTGTCCAGTATCCACATACGTATTTTTCTAACTCCTTCTTTATCAACATTCCTACCCCTCTTTCATTTTTTTCTCCGCCTGAGTGTATAAGCGTGTACTGGTCTCTTTTTATGTAGCCTGTATCCAAAAGTCTTGCCTCTGCAACTCCCAGTATATCGAGTTTCATGTCTGTTGCTTCTAATATAAGATTGTCAAGCTTTCCTTCTCCGTTTAGAGTTCTAACATTCCATGTTCCTATTTTTAGGCTTCTCCTACTAGTTTTTAGGTGGTCTTTCTCAGAATGCTCCCTTTCAACAGAATTTAAGGAACACTCGTCATTATGTACTTCCTTACTCATTAGAGGAGTTGCCTCTTCCCTGTTAATTTGTACAGTAGATTCTTCCCCAGGGGACAGAGAGTTCTCTAAATATCGTTTCTTATCTTGTTGTTGTGATCCCATTACGTTCTGTAGGAAGTACGTGGTAAGGCCCCAATCTCTTCCACGGTGGCTAGCCATTGTCTTTTTCTATGTCCGACACGCCTCTAGTGCGCCACACACTTTGCTGTTTCGCTTTGCGAGCCGTTGATCTTCTCAGATTCCTCCGCCTCACTCACCGTCTCAGTCTTTGTGTACTAGGGATGGACATTCCCTTGAGTAAGATTGCTCCTACTCCACCCATGTAGTTTAGCCAGTCAGCCAAGACTGTTGCCCGGGATGTGGCCACCGCCGTACACAAGCGGTATTCGAGGAGCCATACATGAGCTAGATAAAGAGAGGAGAACCAAATAGGATCCTGACTATCCTAAAAAGGACATGGCTGTCTCTCATCGTGAGGTACTATCCCTCTCTCTTTATCCTACATCCCTACTTACCCTATTTGCAGATAATTAGCAATATTGTGAGAATTATCGAAGAAACAGACACGCTAAGGCAGATAAAAAATTCAAGATTAAAATGATTTTCTGTGAAAAACTCGATGTCAGTGGTCATTTATCTATCGAGCAGCCTCGGAAGTTCTAATAAATCTTCTAGTGTGGGCTGACTATCTTCCAGAGACTAAAAACCTGATAGACTCAAAAGAAGAAGTGACTTTGGCTATCTCAGAAACCCACAGTCTCAGCTTTCAGTTCCTCCTTAAAGTTGGAAATGTCAGACATTGGCGACAGCATCGAGTTACCCTGACCCAGTAGACAAGCCACCTCCATCACTCAAAAACTAAGTCCCGTCACTAAAATAAGTGTGCTAGTAGAAGTAGTATAACACTAGAAGTGTAGTTCAACATCAGGGTAATAGTACTATAGGAGTGATGGGTTATAGACTTGGTGTTCGCTTCTCATCCCGATATCTAGATGCAAAGTTTATTATTAGAATAATTGTTTTACAAACAGCTTAAAGCTTTCAACAACAACAAAATAGATATCAGTGTTTCATGTATTGTAATTTATATTCTGTTATCTAAGGGAAAACGTCAGTAATTTGTTAGTTAGGAGAGTTGTTGCGATGGATACTTAAAATATCTCTGCAGAACTTTCCCAGATCTCCTTCTTTCACCGATAGAGACGTACCTTCTCTTTTTTTCTCCAAATTACTATTTTTTTTTTAATTCGTTCTATTGAACTTATCTACACCTCCACGGTTAGGTCAAAAAAGGTTTCTTTCTGAGGCATAAAAAAGACACCTCAAAATACCGAATTAATTTATGCGGCAGTTTATTTATTTTTTTTCCTCGCATGAGGTCGCATATTTTTTTCCTCGCATGAGGTCGCATTGTCCCCGCCCCAAACCCGCCTCTGGTCAAGACCACATGTTCCAACACACGAAGACCCAATGACACCATGTGTCATTGTAGTGATCTTCTATGTTCTTACACAAAGGACCTCATGACATAAATGTCACTACTGGTCCCTGTGTCTAGACACATGATCCTAGCCAAAGGCCGGATAAGAGCGTTGGGTCTTCACAACATTATTAGTTTATGCCGGCCAAATATACATGGAGGCTTATGGTGCATACTTCCATCAAGAGATTTATCCACTTATAAATATTATTTTCCCAAAACTAGAATCTAGTGTATATTTAGAAACGTTTATCTAAAACACTTAGAGCAAAGTTATAAAAGAATTAAACATTTTTTTTAAAAATTACTTGCTTATACGAGAAAACTATGTGTGCTATTTACTACTAAATAAATGTATTGGAATACTGTAAAGAACGAAAAACACAATGTTAAAAGTTGTAATTACTTTAACAAATATTTTGTTTCCCTTGGAATAAAAAATTATTTCCCTTGGAAATAAACTTTAATCTACTTGTGCGTTGCGGGGACAAACATTGCGATGTGAAACTCTTCATGAGTAAAAACGTAGAAACTGAATTTAATGTCAGTGAAGCGATATGTCTGTTGCAGCACGTGTATTAAAGAGAATTCGTTAAACATCACTTATTTTAAACTGGAGTAACGTATTGTAATAAATAGCAGTAGTTAAAATGTATGTACGTTTTTGAGATGTAACCTTGCAGAATTTTTCTTACTTTGTTACTAGCGAAACAGATAATGTTATCTTCTTCAAACAAACACAATAATTCACTGCTGTTAAAAATAAAAGGTCGAAAAGAAATGAATTCTTACTGGTGCAATACCTTTTACTACTGCTTCTATACGAGCTAAGATCGGTTCTGCAACGACTAACTATTGGTCAGTTTTGTAGAAACATATTCAAGAGCTTTGACGACGAGAAACACATAACTGAAGGGATACAAACAACACAGTGGCTGATTAGAATTTCAAATCTAGAGACTACTAAAAGTCAAGCTGACGAGCATAGTCGCCATCAATCAAGTATTATATATTCATATTTTTTGTGGATTACATTTTTTAAAGAACTGAGAAATCACCCCATACCTAAACCTACTCATTCGCTTTTTACGAGTTGATGGTAGGTCACAGTGTTACTATTTTTAGCTCCCCCTCGGGTCCCGAACATTTACTAGAATGGAACTTAGCTCTTTACATTAGATTTGTCAACTATTAAAAGGCATTTGGCAGTGTAGGTAAAGAATTGTAACAGCGTCATCTTGTCTTCACCATTGTATCCGTGGTTCAGTGCCTTTCTACCACAACATCTTCAAGAGGAAGATATATTACTAGGCGACAATAAAGCCTAGAAATAATTGTGCTGTTATATTTGTATTTCGCTCCTTCTAGAGCATTCATCGCGTGTGTTATTTGCGTGGCCCAATTACTACTCGCCGCGCACTAAGTTAAGCGATTAGCCCTTCTTCTTTTCATTGATCGTTAGCCGTCGACCGTCAAAGCAGTCAGTGGCCTGGTGGCGTCTTGTAGGGAAACAACAAATTGATTCCACTTTGCTCGGTCGGCGATCATCCTTCGTACAGTGCCCCAACTCTGGTTCATTCCCTGCATCTCAGCCTCCACAGTCCTCCGCCAAGTTGTTTTTGATCGCCCTTTCTTTCGTTTTCCTTCAGGGGTCCATAGCATAGCTGTTATTGTGAACGCATCGGGGTCTCTTCTGAGCCATTGCAGGGCCTATATAAAGAGAGAATGAGCATTTTTGAAAATCGGCCCAAACGAGAGAGAGAGAGAGAGAGAGAGAGAGAGAAAGAGAGATGAAGATAGGCGCACCGTGTGGGGGTAGAAGATGAACAAAGACATGACACGTGAGTTAATTTAGATAGAAGGTGATACGTTAGAAAGAATATAGCGATGTAGGTCTGCCACCTATTTGGTATCATGTTTAACGAAATAGATCGATAAATGTGTTTCCTAAGGAGATTTCTTTTAGGACACCATGTTTAGTTTTGAAATGATTGTCGTAAATTTATTTGTGAAAGTCCTTAGAAATAGTGGTCTCGTTTAGAGGGAAGAATGATGGGGCAAGGCTCTATGATAGAAAGGGGTAGAAAGTAAATAGTTGATTCACAGAGTGCTGGGGAGAGTAAGGACAGACTCTTTTACGACAATCTTTTCTCTCAATCTACTCCTTAAACTCTCCTGGCTAAACAATTATTTGCCAGTTTCCAAACACACATGCGCTCACACCAATTTGGTGCTTCAAACATACGGACGCTACGTGAATACAAACAATGGTTAACAAATATTAGTAATTTGGGCTTGGGTCTTCCAACACAATACTAACGTTTTATGATGTTTATTTATCATTTAAATTACAATCACAACATCTATCCATTTACAGGCAAAAATCGTAGTACAGAAACTACAAATACCAAGGTGGAAAAGAGTGGGGGGGTTGGGGGTTGAATACTAGTAATCCAATATGCCCTTCCCGCTTGAAATAGACACATACAAAAAAAACCCAGTCCAAAAGACAGGGGGGGGGGGGGGGGGTATCAGAGATAGATAATTTAACCCAACAGTAAAGTTATTAATCTGATAAGAGGTGTTACAATATTATGTATGAGGGGTAGGAAACAGGTCCTATTAGTTTCTCAAAAAAAACAATGTTTTCTCTTGACAAAGCAGAGTTCAGGGAGGGAAAATAACCAAAGTTAAGAGATATCACTTAAAGGGAACAAATACAATGAATACGGTAAAAGAAAATATTACTAGGTAGGACCAATTATAATGTTTACAAATAACTCTCATTCATTCATGCAGTCTCGTGATGGCCAACACTCAGTTTATCACACACACTTACTGACCGTGGATTCTGGCACTCCATAGAAATATTACAACAGCAATTAAGCACTCGACAAAATAGAAATGTCTTGTTTTCTTCGAAATCCAGCCCCAGATTAGCGAGTTTGGCTTGTAGCAAATAGTCTCGTAATCGCTGGACGATGAAGCATTTGTGTTACTGTTGGATTTAGATAAAGTTTCTAAAGGATGGCACAGTCACAGATAGGGGGGTGAGATCGGTGTGGTCTCATGTATTTTCACCGCTGATGGTAGGAAAACTTCTCTAGCGTGATCACACAAAAAAAACTCTCAGTGTTCTTAAATGATATTTCTTTTCCACAGTAGAACAGTAATTATATATTGTTAAAAATCCACACAAAGCGATCTGCTACCAAACCGCTTGCAGCAGGTTTCGAACATGGTATATCTGGATTATGAAACTGCGTTCATATCCATTAGGCCACAGACGCCGACCTTGTAGACATATTATATTCCATACTGTGATCACCTGATCGTCCTTGACATTTTATGGCAGCAGTCCCGCCTGGGTCAAGGCTCTCACGTGGTATACGGTACCTCTTTGAAATGAACCCATTTTCGTAAAGAGGCTTCACTAAAATGGTTATTTTCACCGGATGTTGTAAGAGTCTCTTTTCGCATATTCTTTGAAGGCATCTCTTCTTGCTACGATCGTCATCTCCGTCCTTCTAGAATCCTGGACTTATCTCTTCATGTCTGTCTAGGTTTGTAAGAAAACGAAGATGGCTGTATACCGCTCCATCTATGTCCCAGTCTTCACATATGGATTCGAGTCATGGGCAATGACTACAACCCACAAAAGCCAGATCCAAACCTCAGAAATGAGGTATCTGAGGAAGGTGGTTGAAGTAACAAGAAGAGACATGGTACGCAACCAGACGATACGTCAAGGCCTAAATTCCCACCCCTGCAAACCCAAGTAGAACAGTCCCAACTAAGATGGTTTGGCCATGCCTGCAGAATGGGAGAAGATCGGCTACCACGACAAGCATGGGAAATAAAGAGCCAGGGATCCAGACCCCCAGGACGACCCAGAGTCCGCTGGGAGGACAACGTTAGACAAAATTTGAAGGAGCGAGGACTAGAATGGAGCCAGGCCAGGAGGAATACAGCCGATAGGATATTCTGGCGCTCTCTCTTCCAAATCTCTACACCTCACGGAGGAAGGGGAACGACTAAGTAAGTAAGTAAGTCTCTCTATCACACATCTTTCAAACCTCAATTGTGGTTGCCTTTCTTTTGATTAGGGGGAGGGAGGGAGAGGCACGCCGCAAGCTTGGGTTCGATATTAAGTTTAATCCAGTTGAGAGATATTATAGCACGTTTCACTAGCTTTGCCCAACTTCAAAATTCTATATCTCAGCGAATATATAACGCAAATAAGTGAAATTTTGTGTGTGAATTTAAAATGGTATAGACCCTATGAATTAAATTTTTCATTAAAATGCGGCCATTGGTTTCAATTTTCATTTCTTTGCGATATAATATCAAAATCCTACTTGCCAACACACGTCACACGCACACATATTGAAATGTCTACAGTAAATTATACGACCTCATTTGCACATTTTTGGTTTATCAAGCAATTGGCATGATTTTTGAGTAAAACTGCGTGAAATCGCACTTCTTGAACATAAAACAGTTTATATCCGGTGCAACGCACACATTGTCAATCAGAGGTGTGTCTACAAAAATTATTGTGTGGTTAAGAAGGAAAAATGAGTCTGCGAGTACATTTTATGACATTACAGCAAATCACAAATAGGATTTTTAAGTATTTCTGCAATGAAGCTACTCGAGGAAAACTATATCATTCTATTTCAAACCCACAAAAGAGGACTATTCACGCCTTGGGGATAAGCAAACGATCATTGCACCGCTGGATAGCGACATCTGAAATGTCTAATTCCAGTGTTTTACACACGAAAATTAGGCCAAGAGTGGTGGATAACACTGACAAACAACATTTTTCTTTCTTATATAAGAATAAGTGTTCTTAGGTCAGTTTCTTGCGCTGATTTCAAATCTGAAATCCGTTTATCTCTATCACGTCAAGTTCTTAAGATATTTGTGAATAAATATATTTTTGGGAAACCGTTATTTGCTCCATTTCATTTTTACTCTATAACTTATTAAAAATTAATAAAAAGCAACATAATTCTACTTTTTATACTGCTAAAAGATGCATGACATATGTTACGCGATTTTTCTAATAGTTACTGTATTTTGAAATAATTCTGAGCAAAATATGGCTTCTAGAAGTTGTAGAAATTCGGCTGATCTGTTCTGTTACGTGTGCGGATATTTTACCGATCGTGTTGACCAGAAAAACTTTACACCATTACTAAAGAAAGCATACGAACTTTATTTCGATTTGAAAGTTGATGATGCAAATAAATCTTGAAAGCCAAATGCAGTTTGTTCGATACATTGGCAGGTTGGTTACGAAAATCGCCGAAGCATAAGTCGATGCCTTTTGGAGTGCCAGTAATATGGCGTGAACATACAAATCACACTACTGATTGTTACTTCTGCTTGACAAATATCCATGGTTTCACTTTTAAAACTAGAAAGTCTGTGGTTTATTCAAATATTGAATTGGTTTCGAAACCAGTGCCTCATGATCCAATCACGTGTCCGATCCAAGTACCACCAGAACAATATCCGTTGGACGTGAATGAACCATCAGAAAGTGATAGTTTACCTGCTTTAGAAACTAATTCTGACTCAGATTACATACCGGTGAATGATGGTGTTTACTTAATTAACCATTCAGAACTTTCAGATTTAATACGTGATCTCGCTCTTACCAAAGGACAAGCGGAATTACTCGGTTCGCGACTCAAAGAATGGAATCTTTTAGCGCCCAATACTCCGATATCTAAATTTCGTCATAGACACAGAGAACGTGTTCAATACTTTGAGATGGATGATGACATTTGCTATTGCAAAGATGTAAACGGTCATGAGCACATAGTCAACGAATGGCGATTTTTCATCGATTTTTCCAAGACTAGTCTAAAAGCCGTGTTATTGCATAACAGAAATTTATTTTCATCAATTCCAGTCGCCTACTCTGTTCATATGAAAGAAACTTATGACAATATGGCTATACGTTTGGAAAAAATAAAGTACAATGACTACCAATGGCGGATTTGTGGAAACCTAAAGGTCATTGCAATTCTCACGGGCATGCAGACTGGGTATACTAAATTTTGTTGCTTCCGATGTGAATGGGACAGCCGCAACAGACAGGAACATTATGCAAGAAAGGTGTGGCCTATCTGGGATCGTATGCAGCTCGGGCATAAAAATGTAATACACGAGCCTTTAGTTAACAAAGACAGCTTCATTTTACCACTGTTACATATAAAGTTGGGGCTCATGAAGAATTTTGTAAAAGCGTTAGATAAAACGAGCAAAGCTTTCACTTATCTTCGAGAAAAGTTTCCGCAAGTTAGCGATGCAAAGATAAAGGAAGGTATCTTTGTAGGACCTCAGATTAGGAAAGTTATTGCAGACAAACAATTCGAGAACTTGTTACATGGTAGTGAACTTCGCGCATGGATGGCATTCAAATCGATCGTCGATAACTTTCTGGAAAATCACAAATCTGTCGACTATGTTGCATATTGTTAAGCAGTGTATAGATGCATACAGAATTATGGGCTGTAACATGTCCCTCAAAATCCATTTGCTCGATTCGCATCTTGACTTTTTCCCTGACAACCTTGGCGAAGTCAGCGATGAACATGGAGAACGATTCCATCAAGATATCGCCGTAATGGAGTCACGTTATCAAAGACGGTGGAGTGTGACCATGCTTGCCGATTATTGTTGGATGCTTCATCGCGATGTACCACATGCCATTCACCGACGAAAGTCGACTGCAAAGAAATTCAAGCCTACATAACTGTTATACTTCTTGTACGAATGATGTTGTAATACTGTATGCGTTGTTAAAAAACTTCAATTGCGTATTTCTAGAGATCCCGACCTGATAGAGAAAAACGGTTTGCAGATTTAAAAACAGCGCATTAAAATTGACCAGAAAAACATAGAAATGTTAGAGAAAGAAAAAAAAAGTTTTTTTTTGTTAGTCAGTGTAATTTTGACAGAGAATTGATCTGCAGAGAAATTTGCAATATGTTTCACAATAATGAGGCAGTAACTTTAAGGAAATTGAAAATTTGGTTAAGAAAGAATAATGACATTGATATTTCCAAATCTACGCTATGGAGGACTATTAGGACTTTGGGATTCACTTTTAGAAAATATGTTGGTGGTAGAAACCTTATTTGTGACAAGCCTCATATAGTTGCAATGAGAAGCAAATATTTACGCGAGGTCAGAGAAATGAGAAGAGATTGTTATGATTTTGTGTATTTAGATGAAACTTGGATCAATGCGCACCACAGTAATGAACGAGAATGGCAATCATCTGATGGAACAACTAAGAGACTAGTACCAAGCAGCAAAGGACAGCGCCTAATAATTGCACATCCAGGAAGCAGCCATCATGGGCTTCTAAATAATACTGAACTCATATTTGTTTCAAAATCCACAGATAATAGGGATTACCATGCAGAGATGAATGGCAAGATATTTCAAGATTGGATTGTGAATCATGTACTTCCTTCCTTGGATAGACCGTGGTGTTTGATAATGGACAATGCCTCATATCACAACGTTGTGGCACCAGAAGATAAAGTTTCTAATTCACCAAGTATTAAAGATGTAATAAAGATTTGGCTGACCATAAACAACATTCCATTCAACGAAATGTCCATGAACCTGAATTACTTGGAATTGTAAAAAAAAGACACAGCATACAAAGATATTTCACATAGACAAGGCAATCCATGAACATGGTCACAGATGTTTAAGATTACCTCCTTACCATTCTCACTTAAACCCAATAGAATTAGTATGGGCTAAAATTAAGGAACAGGTAGCAACAGAAAATAGAACGTTCAAATTTAAAGATGTTGAAATACTTATAAAAGTCGCCATCTCCAATATAGCCAGGGATTATTGGAAGAAAAGTGAGAACCATGTGTTACAAGAGGAAGAGGAATATTGGAAGTATGATGGTTTGTCCTTCATTCAGCCGAGATTGATTTTCAATTTCTCAGAGACATCTGATTATCATTCGGATGAAGTTTAATTTCTTTAAAGATGACCTTACCGTTATTTACAAGCACATTATAGGAGCAACGTTCCATTATGATATTTATGAACCGCAAAGAGATGATACCCATTGAAATAATTAGATCAAGGAAGGTCCAGTTTGGTAGCGCATTAAATGTCAATGACAAACAATGTCACGAGTATTTCGCATGCAGATCATTTAAGAAATCATCTTCAACACGTATTCAATTGCAAACGTGATGGCCACATTATTGTAATAGTAGACACGCCTATGCCTAATCAATTCACAGACTCTGTGCATGAAGTGGTAAAATTTCTTTTCTCGATACACAATAATTAGTATGCCGACAAAGATCAAAGGATTTCATCTGTTTATGGGAACTGGACAAGATGCACAGATATAAAGTATATATTTGTTGGGTCTAACCCAATATAACATCGTATGAAAAAAATGGCATTAATACGTTAGACGGTTAATCAGATAATTACATTTGTTTGAGGGCAAAGCTAGTGAAACGTGCTATAATCACTTTCTTGCAACACTTTAAGCTTTTTAATTATGGCAGTCACGGAAATGATTGTTAATTACCTCCCTTGGAGTGCTTGGTCGGTTATATATATAGAAACTCGGCAAGTATCGTTTCCTTTTGCATTGGAAAAAAAAAAGAAGTCGGTGGAGGTGGGAGGTTGAGGACAAAAGTTATTACCCACATACACCATAAGCATGTAAAGACACTGACTTTTAACTAACTTTATGTATTCGCTACACAACCAGACATTGACGTTTGGAACTCTGATCAATTTTCCACTACCATTGCATTGCTATTTACCTCATACTGAAACGTTCAGATCCATTCATCTTTTTTTTTTTTTTTTTTTTTATCTAAGGGACTTAATTTGCGCAAGAAAGCTAATCATAACTTTCACATTATTAAATAGTTAGTTGATATACATTTTTGTTGCACTTTTTTAGTGAAGAGGTAAATAACAATGTATTTCACACTCCAAAGAGAATTTTTCTGCCGTTTTTTACTGTTATAGATATATTTATATATAATTTATATGGGATAAATAAATGCACGCAAGGCTCAAAACACGCCAGTAAATATGTATAACACGAATTTCTCTTAATGAAATCTAAACGCCATAAATTTTTTATTGTATTTTTGACCGGCACATAGTGCTGCCTAAACTAAAGTTGAGACGGTGCGTTTGACAAGTCCCCTTGTGAGCCTGAAAATGATTACAACTCTCTACCAACGATCTCCACCAAACATAAAAACATGAGGTGACAAGAGGAGCTTTCATTGCATAGTGACTTGAATTGACATTAAAATGCATCGTGTCCAACTCAGATATAACAGTATCTCAACTCACACATTTAGCCTCATTGTATGGCTCTGAAACATAGAAAACGAAGACGTCAAACTCCGCAGTGGTTGAATCACACGAAAACAGAGCCAAACTGCAGTAAATCAAAAATCCATTGCGACAAAAGACGTAGAGAAACATTACCCACGCAACACTTGGACCCATGCATACACAGAAGGATCAGCAACAAATGCAACAAAAAATGGAGGTGGGGGTGTGTTGCGTACTTTTTACATAGTGGGTAGTCTTCGGTCCTGCCAGTGTACGCACCAGTCTTGATATAGTTATATTATTTGTGCGTTCGATTTATTCACGCACCGACGTGCACAATGCAGAGTATGTGTGTTACTCTTGGCGCACGGGTTACCTAGTTTAGGGGTTATGACGTCAGGATCTTGTAAAGGGCAAGTCGGACTTACTGTCCGTGTATTTATATTATTTATTCTGTACAATTCTGTGGAAGAATTGTTTGTGAAGGATGGTTGGTCTTCAGGTGGAAGCCAACATCCAGTTCGATGCGTAAGTTGTTTTGAGCCCTCGTTTTTATTATGTATTAATGATTAGTGGAACGGCTTCTCATCAAGTCTAGCGGGAATCCATATTTGCTGGATTCCTAGAATGGAACAGTAGAGATCTTAGCCTCACTTAAATCTTACGTAGTGGGAAGTCCTACGAGTAAAGGATGTATTTGATCATATGTTGAATATCTTATTTCGTAATGCTAATGCCAAGGTCGTGGCATATTGAAGAGAGGTTAGCCAAAGGAAGTATCTAACCTAATTGTATTTTGATGAATGACGGTATGGATCCTTTTCAACCGTATAAATTATTGCAAGGAGAAAGTCTTGGATTAAGACCAGTCTTATATGGAAGCGTCATCCATGAGTATGAATCCGTTTACTATGACAGATGTCCTTGGAAGAAGGTCAACGGACATTACCTTAATGTATCTCAGATGGTAACTGTTAGTGAACTCCAATCACTTGGGTAGAAAAGGATTTGATTGATAAAGAATCTGCAAGAATTTATTATTATTACTACCAGAAACAGTATATTATAATACTCTCATCTTTAATCATGATCGTCCTGTTGATTGCCGTTCGTAATACGTCAATAAAAACTTAATAACTTTGACCAACGAGTTGATTACAGTCATGTATTGGCTAACTGCCTACCACTCGTTGGAGTTTGCTTGAACAACTCTTTTGACATTTTATTGAAACCATTCGCGTGTCTAAGCTAGTACATTGATACACCTATCACTAGCTTACTATTACATCATCACAAAAGAACCCAACAGTAAATGGTGGCCACCACCTCACTCAACTGTAAATGGCGGCACAGTGTGATTTGGACAAATTTCAAAGAATGGAACTTACGCAATATTTTTTCAAGAATCGTTAGACAAAAAGACCCGTGTCTTCATCATGGAATCAACACGACGGTTATCAGAAGGTCAAGGTCAGCAGTGAACCTCAACATCAAGTGACTGACTACGTTGGACATCATCCTGTAGTCCTTATTAACGTGAGAGCAGTACTCAAATACTCAAGGCGAAGTATTTCAATTCTCATACGTACATCTACGGAGACGAGGCATTATTTTTTATCAGCCGAGATAAGTATAAACGTGGTATCGTTTATTGCTGTATTGTTTTTTGCTGTGCCTATTCTCTTATATGTCCATTTATTAGTTATGTTGCATGTTCTGTGTTATATATTCATCGTGGGAGTTTGGGTACGGCGGCTTAGGACGGAAACATACCAGTTTCACCACAGGTCCGTCTTAAGTGTTCTGTAGGAATTTATTTGCAGACTTCCCTCAGTGGAATGCTCCTACACGTGAGTGTAGAAGGATTCTAGGTCCACTGTGTCTGGTAGTCTGTGACACCTGACTGTTTAGCTGTTCTGTCAAGTTTTAATCGTTGTTTTCATAGTTATTTTTATTCGTACTTTAGTTTTATGATGTATTTTGTTTGTATCTTACGTCCTTCTCACCTGGCTTTCGTTCAGTTTTTTACACCATCAATGTTTATACACTGTATTGTCAATTGTCTTATGTAAGTTTTTATCGCATATTTCATTGCATTCTTTGCAACATTATTTCTTAATTTTTCCATTTTTTATTTTGGTTGATTTATGCGAACGTTTTCAGTCGTTTATTATATCTTGTCTTGTCAGTATTGTTTCTATTGTCTATCACGTTGTTGCTTTCATAACATTTTATTACATAAATTACTTTATTGATTATTAATATATTTGACAATTATATGAGAATATTTGCCGTTCTAGGACAGGAACGAAGACCACTTGGTTATAGTAACAAGGATAATGCACACTTTTAACTCATTAAGTTAATTATCATTTTTTAGAAAGCAAGAGTATTGTGACTACTTATAAAGCATAATGTATTCACTAGATTATTTCATTAAACAAGCAAAAGCTCTTCAGATACCTGCTGAAGAGGTCAGACAATTCGCTATGTCGGAATATAAAGAATCTCAAAGGTTGGAAGCTCAAAGAGTGGAGGCTGAAAAGTTAAGATTGGAAAATTTGAAATTTGAGGCTGCAGAAAATGAGAAAAAAAATGAGATTAGCCGCTGAATTAGAAGAGAAACGATTTCAGCGTGAGGCAGAACAGAAAAGATTGGAGGCTGAAGAGAAGCTTAAAATTGAAATAGAAAATAAGCAAAGAGAAATGGCATCAAATAAGTCAAAGAGTAATGGGGAGAGAAAATTTATTGCTCACGGGAAAATGCAAAAAAATTTCAACTTGAAGCAGAGGAAAATAAAGGAAACGCTGAACAAGAATGATCTTACAATGGCAGAGGTAGTAAATGATAGGTGGTTAACTCAGAAGCTATAACTGAACTTTCGAAGGGAAAGCTTCATCCAGACATGATGACTTTAAGGAAGTTCACTGTCGTGTGGTGTGTACTGGGGCAACTACAACAGTAGTTTTTGCCAGGAGTAGTCTATGAGATATAGATATTAGGTCTCTAGAAATTGGCTCGTTAAGAAAGAATAAAGACCTATTCGAGATAGAAACAAGATGACAGGAATGCGAATGCTTTCCACTAGACAGTGTTGTCTAATTAATTATGGAAAGAGTTCTGTTTCCCCACGACCTTAGCTTCTGCCCTTAGATCCCGTAAAGAAAAAGCCCCCAACCTCATCTGAGTAGAGAAAGGTTCCTATAGGTGAATATGTAACACCGACAGCACGAGTGATACATTAACAAACTCTTGATAATGATCAACCGATCGTTGGGTTTATTAATGAAATATCCACACATATAGGGTTAATAATGGTTAGAACGTGATGATGGTGAAAGACGATTCACACAAAACACACAGATGAGATAATAAAATTACAGTTAATTAAGTAATAGTTAATTAAGAATGAACTGGTGTAAAGTGAAATGATGATATGATATGATACGTGTTACCAAAATGGTGAGTACTCTACACAGTCCATGTGTCTCTAAATGCTTCTCCTAGATATGAGGATTCACATGTATGTATAAAATGTCCCAAGTTGTTATACGTTATGTCGAGTGGGGTATCTCTAAGCTGAGGACGTTCTGATGAATACTGTTGTCGTAAGGAGAGCGCTGACGATATAAATATAAATATCTATGTATATTCCTTATTTACTGTTTATAGTATATCTCTGAGTATGTTGATCAACAGTTAATAGCTGTCATATGAACAAAAGGTCTGTTGTCTAATCTCCCGACGGTACTGGTCAGACTGGATATCTTCACGAAATGTTAGTGATATGTAGACTCATAATCTTGCGTATGTAGTCGTGATTCATGCACTTTCGAGTCTGCTTCATAAAATGCGCTTAAGAGTGTGTTGCACGTGGTATAAATATGCGATTCCTCTTTTGAGCTCTTTTGCTTGACTTCAGATAATAATGATCTTTCGAGTGATTTGAATTTATGATGACTCTGTATTGAACTTGTGATAACTCTGTATTGAACTTGTGATAACGATGTATTGAACTTGTGATAACGATGTATTGAACTTGTGAGCAAGCAGTATATGGTGACGAAAAATGCTGCGTCCACCTTCTGACTCGCGGGCGAGACAACCTTCCATTTCAATTGAGGAATGAAAGATGTCCTATGGCGAATTCTGCTAGCCAAATGTCCGTTTTTAATCACTTATTTCTGGTTAGACGGCAGACACGTTGCGTGTAGACTCAGACTTCTGATGAACTGAAGACACACAAAAGTCTTCGTAAGTTTTCACATTTAACAGCACTGGTTGACTTTCATTTTATACTACTGCTCATTATTCATCTCTCTCTCTCTGAGTTCAATTCTAATGATGTTAAATATCTTGTGCATGAGAGTGTGTGCGCATGGGAGACTGTGATGATGATAAAGGTGAAATATGAACTATTAATTACCTCCTATCATCCTATCATCTTCTAGGCAAATCTTCTGATTTTATTAACCAGTTTATCAAACGATAATGTCAGGCATGTGGACTCAATCAAAGGACTTTTATTTCCCCCGATGAAAGAACAAATGTGGTTCTTTAGATACCGGTCGCGAGTAATCACAACAATGAAATAGCAAATGTGGATCACAAATATGAGATGAAAGAGCAAATGTCGGAGAAAATACAATACGAAAGATGTAGGAAAAGATAGAGCAATAAGGCCTTTGCGCTCGTTTATCACATTCACCTTAAATTACCTAAATTTAATCCCCCGTCTGACGACGTAATATTCTCTTTAGACAGATTTGAGGCCACTTGCTGATCTTATAATGTGGATAAAGCACTATATTGTACATATTTATCCAGATTGCTTACTGGGGATGCTTTGGCAGTTTATCATACCACCAGTATTAATGATAAGAATGATTATGACGCTCTTAGAGCTTCTCTTCTTAGAAAATTCCAAATGACGGAAAATGAATACCGATTACGTTTTCGAACATTGCTACCGCAATCAGGTAGAAACTTTAGTGATTTTCTTTCCCAAATACGGCTAACCCTAGAAAGATGGATCGAATTGTCCAAGATAGAAAAGTCGTATAAAGGTCTTTTCGATTTACTGCTGCGCGATAAGGTGCTATCGTCAGTAAATCCAGCCTTTCTTGCATTTTTGCACGAACGGAAACCTTTATCTATGAAAGATCTAGAAGAACATTCTAAAAATTTCTGCACTGCTCACCCATCCATGGATCTAAGTAATGCACAGATTAAAAGTGAATTGCCAGTTGCTTTTGCCATACAACAAAATAATTTTCCACGCAATCGTTCATTGAGTAACGACAGATTCTTCAATAAGGGAAATAATGAAAATTTTAACAATGGTAACTTTTATAATGGGAAGCAATTTTAACAATCTGCTCCATTTAAGGTTTCTTGGAACCAAGCTCATAGATCGCAAGATTTTGGTAACAATAATTTTAAATATAATCAAGGAAATTATAATAAACAACACTAGCGATCAAAATCTCAAGTTCCACAAAATAGACAAGGTTCTTGGAATAAATCATTTAACCAACATCACAGCGTTAATTACAATAATTGGCGTACTCATCCAGATTTTAACTCAAGCAGAAATGATAATTGTGGCAATTTTAATGCCAATAATCAGAATCGATCGCGACGAAGAGATAGATCTTCGAGCAATACACGTAGACATTCTAATGTCGCTTTAAGTGATACTCAGGCTAACAATGAACAGGGTAAAGGAGCTGAAACTCATAATGCTATGTCTTGTGCTCTTGATTGTAACCAGGTGAAAGATTGTCCAGAATGCTCGACTCTTTTCCAGCCCAAGGCGATCACGACGCTGCGCTGCGGACATATTTTGCCTAGTCTACCTGCGGTCTGCACGGCCACTTCTGCGTCAGTACACCAGGGACAGGGTTCTCTTAAGTTTAACAGAGGATTTCTCAATGCCATTCCATGCTCTCTTTTATTTGATTCAGGTTGTAGCACTGTCGGTGTACGGACTTCGCTGATAAACCCAAGTTGCGCTACGGGCAATGTTGTGAAATGCGTGACTTTTGGTGGCACGGTTGAAACATTTCCCACAGCTGTTATTGATTTAAAGACACCTTTCTTTTCAGGAAAGATCCACGCCTGTCTTCTTCCAAACCCAATTTGTGATGTCATCCTAGGTCGCATACATGGTATAACAGAGTGTATACCTCAGCAAATTACTGCATGGGAAGAGCGACATATTCAGGCTGCAAATGCAGTAGTGACCAGAGCGCAAGCTACTATTATGTCGCATGATACACCCGATGAACCTACAGTTCATACCACTTGTGATGACGATGCTCCTATTTCACGGGAGTTGTTTGCAACGTTACAAAAGAATGATGATTCTTTAAAAAATAAATTTTCATTATGTGAACAAAAAGAATACCAGCAACAAACTTGCAAAATCTAGACATGACTTTATTCTTAAAAATGGGATTTTAGTTAGATTGATACGGGAAAAGGATTCATCCTTATGTTCTCAGATTCTAGTCTCGTCTTCTATGAGATCTCGAATATTGCGACATGCTCACGACTCGCAATGCGAGGGCCATATGGGTTTTTCGCGTACTAAATCCAGAGTGCTTTCTGCATTCTACTGGCCGGGCATTCATAGAGATATTACTCTCTATTGTCGTTCATGTTTGATATGTCAGGAGGTTAAAGTACGGGGTCCATTTCATGCGGCTCCTATTCAAGCTGCGGACATCCCGATTAGACCATTTGATAAAATGGCGATTGACACTATTGGCCCGATGCTTCCATCTGCCAGAGGGCATACGCATATTCTTATTTGCATTGATATGTGCACTCGTTGGCCTGAGGCCATCCCTCTGAAGAACACTTCATCTGCCAGTGTAGCAGAAGCGTTGATGTTGATCTTCTCACGCATAGGTTTTCCGAGGAAGATCTTATCGGATCATGGGGTCCAGTTCATTTCTGAATCCATGTCACAAGTTATGAAGACATTAGGTATAGACAGATCTCTTAGTTCAATTTACCATGCCATGTCCAATGGGTTAATTGAGCGTCAAAATAGGACACTCAACCAGTTGTTGGGTAAGATGACTCAAGATCACCCTCAGGATTGGGATCGGGTCCTACCCGCTGCTCTCTTCGCGTATCGCAAGGTGCACAATCAAGCCACAGGTTTTTCTCCATTCCAGCTTGTTTTTGGCATGCAACCACGTGGACCGATGTCGTTAATCCACGACTTATTGGTTGAAGAGAATATTGAAGAGGAAACTCAATCCTCTTATGAGTATGTGATCTCTTTGAGAAAGAGAATCATAGATTCTTGTAGACTAGCTACTGCATCATCCGAACAAGCCAAAGAAAAAAGCTCGTCTATTTGCAAACAAGTATAGACGTCTTCGCCAGCTTATCCCTGGTGACGAAGCTTTTGTCTTACTCCCTGCTCATAACAATCGTCTATTAATTACTTGGAGAGGTCCTTTCAGGATCATCTCAAGAGTATCCGATGTCGACTACATCGTTGATGTTAATAGTAAACATAAAACCTACGATATTAACATGTTGAAGGAGTATTACTCACGTCCTGATTATCTACAGTGTTCCAAGCAACTGACGATCCTACACCTCCTATTCAACACTATTCCAGTTTGTCAGTCTTCCAAGAAGAAGAATCTTCTTTCGATGATGTACAACGGCCAATACCAGATGTACCACTTCATTCCACTGAGAATTGGAATGATGTTACTATCTCATCTACTCTTTCGGCTGATCAACGTCAGCAAGTCTCTAATATTCTACAATCGTATGAGTATGTCCTCACTGACATCCCAGGTCATACGTCAGTTATCCAACATGATATTATTCTGACTGACGATACGCCTATTCGAGTTCGCCCATATCCTATCCCATTACACTTTCGTGATAAGGTTGATAAGGAATTGGAGGATATGCTTCAATTAAATATAATTGAACCATCTTCATCACCATACTCTTCATCTATGGTGATTATTAGGAAGAAAGACAACAACATTCGTCTTTGTGTAGATTACAGGAAATTAAACAAAGTTACAAAATTCGACGCGGAACCTTTACCTCTCTTAGAAGACTTATTGGTAAAATTAGCTCATTCGACATTCTTTTCGAAATTTGACCTCTCGAAGGGCTACTGGCAAGTGCCACTCACACCTAAAGCAAAGCCATTCACCGCTTTCTCGACACCACGGGGCCTATTCCAATGGAATTTTATGCAATTTGGATTAGTGAACGCGCCAGCTACCTTTGTACGCATGATGCGCCGCGTACTGTCTCATCGTTCCAATGTCATTACTTACATAGATGACATCTGTCTTTTCAGTAACTCTTGGGATGAACATATTCAGGGATTAAACGCTTTACTTTCTACTTTACGGGATTATAACTTAACAGCGAAACCTTCAAAGGCATTTGTCGGTTTTCATGACATCTCCTTTCTGGGTCATCGTATAGGTCATGGTTTAATGTATACAGAAGACAGTAATGTCTCTAAGATTTTAAACATCTTAGCACCTAAGACAAAAAAAAACAAGTTAGATCTCTTTTAGGACTAATACAGTTCTATTCTAAGTTCATTCCTCATTTATCTACTATAACTGCTCCTTTTTCTTCTTTACTGAGAAAAGGGACAGCTAACATAATCCAGTGGTCTAACGAACATCAAATCGCGTTAGATTCAATAAAAAAAATTTTTTCAAATGAGCCTGTTTTGAGGTTGCCTAACAAAGATCTCACTTTTATTCTTCGTAGTGACGCATCTTCTTACGCCATTGCTGCAGTGTTGATGCAAGAATATACAGGCACCTTATTTCCAGTTATGTACGTTTCGAGAAAATTGACGACGAGCGAAATGAAATACTCCGTTCTTGACAAGGAGTTACTAGCTTTAGTATGGTCAATCACAAAACTGGAACGATACTTACTTGGCTCACACTTTGTGGTGGAAACTGACCAAAAAGCTCTCACCGCACTGAACACTAAGGACGTTAAATCTTCAAAGTCAACGAGATATGCGATAGCTCTCCAACCATTTAACTTTGAAATTCGTTCAATTCCTGGAGTGAAAAATGTGTTTGCTGACTGTTTGTCAAGATGCTCAAGCGAACTTGTCGAACCTAAACCACTTCCAGATGTTGAAACGTCCTCACAGATAATCGGTCATATATAATATCACGAACTTCGTACGGTATCATTTATTGAACCTCTATACATACTTTGTATGTAACTGAATTATTCGTACAAGTATAACTTCCAGGATATACTTAATTTTTTCGATTATGACATAACTTCTTGTGTAGTAACATTTTATTAGTACGGAAACATTGTTAATAGTGATAAATGGATAGTCAATATTCTTATGGAACATATTATACTACATATTGTATTAGAGAATATCTTTTCATCGTGTATGGGACATTAAGAACATATTCTCGTCGATTACTAACTAGTCTTAATGGAACAGTAACACTGAGTAAAATTGCAATTACTTAAATAAATTAGTAATTAGTTATTTGTTTGTAATTAAGAACTATATTAATTAGAAGAAATCAATTTAAGCTACTTAATTAATTGTAGAGTACACATTAACTAACTTTCATAGTTGTAAATGTCTCTTTGTACTTATATTTACTTCTCATGGTACATGATCTTTCAACTTTTAGATAACTAGTCCACCTTACTAATGTCAGAAACATTAAGGGTGTTGCTTCTTAACGTGTTTAATTATGCTTTGTTTCACTTTGCATGTTTTATTTTCATTTGTCTGTTTTTGATTCTCTTGTCATTGATTATCATCATCGTTGCTGTTCATTTTCATTTGAAATCATATGTTTGTTTTGAAAATTCAGTTGAATGTTTTTATCATCTTTTTTTGGTTTTCATTTTCAACTTTCTTTTACTTCGAATTTTACCACATCGTTCCAAAGTAGGTCGATTGTTGATGTGTGCTTTAATGCATACTTTCATTTAGTTATATTGATTTCCATTTAACATTCTTTTCTTAATATTGTATAACATTATGTCTTTGATTTATGTGCATAGATATCGATGTAGTTTTGACTCACCTCTCTTGGGTACTTAGTTCAAAAAAAATTACTTACTTACTTAGTCGTTCCCCTTCTACCGTGAGGTGTAGAGGTTTGGAAGAGAGAGCGCCATACTATCCTATCGGCTGTCTTCCTCCTGGCCTGGTTCCATTCTAGTCCTCGATCCTTCAAAGATTGTCTAATGTTGTCCTCCCAGCGGACTCTGGGTCGTCCTCGGGGTCTGGATCCTTGGCTCTTTGTTTCCCATGCTTGTCGTGGTATCCGATCTTCTCCCATTCTGCAGACATGGCCAAACCATCTTAATTGGGACTGTTCTACTTGGGTCTGCAGGGGGTAGGATTTAAGACCTTGACGTATCGTCTGGTTGCGTACCATGTCTTAAAAAAAAATTAATAGAATTAATTTTTTTTAAGGGCCGGTGATAAGGGAGCTGTTGCGTACTTTTTACATAGTGGGTAGTCTTCGGTCCTGCCAGTGTACGCACCAGTCTTGATATAGTTATATTATTTGTGCGTTCGATTTATTCACGCACCGACGTGCACAATGCAGAGTATGTGTGTTACTCTTGGCGCAGGGGTTACCTAGTTTAGGGGTTATGACGTCAGGATCTTGTAAAGGGCAAGTCGGACTTACTGTCCGTGTATTTATATTATTTATTCTGTACAATTCTGTGGAAGAATTGTTTGTGAAGGATGGTTGGTCTTCAGGTGGAAGCTAACATCCAGTTCGATGAAAAGGATTTGATTGATAAAGAATCTGCAAGAATTTATTATTATTACTACCAGAAACTGTATATTATAATACTCTCATCTTTAATCATGATCGTCCTGTTGATTGCCGTTCGTAATACGTCAATACAATCTTAATAACTTTGACCAACGAGTTGATTACAGTCATGTATTGGCCAACTGCCTACCACTCGTTGGAGTTTGCTTGAACAACTCTTTTGACATTTTATTGAAACCATTCGCGTGTCTAAGCTAGTACATTGATACACCTATCACTAGCTTACTATTACATCATCACAAAAGAACCCAACAGGGTGTCTTTAAGACCTAAAGCACTGGTGCGGTAAAACGGTTGTCAGTGGCAACTGGACAATTCTCAAGTAACTTTAGAGCAGAGACAAAGGCCTTGAAAACTTCAGCAGAGGTTATATTGACAGAAAAAGACACAGAGAGACAAGATGCTTTTTTTCTGATGCAAAGTCAGTAATTCCAAAATAATACAGACCTGGATGACCTCAGAATAGTGCTCCACAAACTTTGTAAACGATTCAAAAGTGTTGTGATCCAATGGATCACATCTCATTGTAACATTACCGGCAATGACGAGGCTGACAGAATGGTAAAAGAAGGTTCACATCTACCTCAGCCTGATGCAAGCATAGCTTTCAAGGATGCAAAGAGTTTTATCAGAATCAGATATAGAAAGAAATGGAATGTAGAACATCCAGGTCACACACAGAATGATGCTTACTACCATCTCAACAGAAGAGAACAAGTGGAGTAGTATAGTAGGGAGGTTACGGGTATTATTTCTGGAGGAGCGTGACTTCTATATAGTCTGAAGGAGCGTGACTTTTATATAGTCTGGAGGAGCGTGACTGATATATAGTCTGGAGGCGCGTGTCATTTATATAAGAAAACATATTAGCTCGATAATGGACGGTGTGGGTTAGTAGGTAGGTTGTATTGTGTGTAGGTATTTTAATTGTTGTTTCTTAGTCATGCAACAACATATTTATATATATATATATATATATATATATATATATATATATATATATATATATATATATATATATATATATATATATATATATATATATATATACACACAGATATACAAAAATACAATATATATATTTTACAACATAGATAACAAAGGTCAAGGTTTTTTAATAGAAGTATACATTTAATTAGTTCTGTTAACAGAATACGAAATGTCAATCTAAATCTCTAGTGTCAGACGCTTCTTTGTTTCTTCGGGGGTGGGGGTGGTGTAGATTAAAAGATATCATTATCGTATTTAAGGGTGATTGTCTATGAATATTGGTTGATAACAACTGGAGGTGTTTGTAGTAGTACAAGCGGGACTGGGGTTTTACAATTAATAGACAGGGATTTTGGCTGGCGCGGTGATTTTTGACTCATATGTGTGGGTTTGGAGTGTAGCTGGGCAGCCGAGTGTGGTATGGTGTTAGATTTGGTACCGATCGATAATGGAGGGAGGTGCGGGTGCGGTTATTTATAAAAGGAAAAATATTAGATCAATAATGGCAGTAGGTAGGTTGTATTTTAAGTGTTGTTATATTTTTCAATATTCATACTATATATATTTATATATATATATATATATAATATATATATATATAATATATATATATATATATAATATATATAAATTATTTATATAAAATAAACATACATAAATATAAAAATTGATCATGTGGTCAGGGGCGATAAGTAAGTACGTTGTAGTTAATTATTGTCGTTAGCTGTTCGGGGGGTATTGATTTTGGCTGGCGTGGCTGATGACGAATGGGCATGTGTTGGCATAAAGGTATTGATGAGAGTATAGGGGCGAGAGAAAAAAAATCATGTAAGGTGTCGTTAGTTGTTCGGTGGGGTTTTAATGGAGAGTGCGGGTGGTGTTGCTTTTGGTTTTGTGGGTTGGTGTGCAGCGGGGACTGCCGGAGTAAGACAATTTTATTTAAACCACAAAACACAATAGATACATATTTTTATACATATATTACAACATACATACAATATATATTTTACAACAGGTAGACAACATTTATACAAATGCCAAGGATTTTTACGTTTTATTAATATACTGTTTAAAAAAAGAAACGCATAGGTACTGAAGGCACACACATAGCCATAAGTTTGACATTCAATAACTTTTTTTAATTTAATGAGTTAATTGTTCAAATTGCACACAAGAATACCTTAGGGTTCAACCAATCAATTGACAGTTGTTTTGCATCTGGGTCACGAGAGTTTTGTGGCGTACGGGCTTTCCCGTTAGTATTGTGTGTGGACTCCTCTTGCATCGATCAACGACTGGCATCTCCTGGGCATGGATGCGATCAGACGTCTGATGTGGGCCTGTGGGATAGCTGCCCACTCTTCCTGGAGTGCCTGGAACAGATCACGACGATTGGCTGGAGCAACGTCTCGGCGACAAACACGTCTATACAGCTCATCCCACAGGTGAGAAATAGGACACATGTTTGAAGATGTAGTGGATTTTGATGGTATTGTATGGTTGATGTTACCTAGTGTGATGTATGAGGTCAGCTGTGAAGGCTCCTGAGATAAATATAGATGTGAATTACAGAAGGCCCTTCTTACTACCACTTACGACCTCACACATATCTTTTTTTCTAATAAATGTGGCTACGTTAAAAGTCTAGGGTACTGACATGTAATGTGTTGTGGTAGATTACACACACACACACACACACACACACACACACACACACAACCACAACACAACACCACCCACAAAACACAGATATTTAAGAAGTCTAATAATATTAATAAAATTTATCAAACACACTGCACCACTAACTCAGGCTGTTTTAGTTTTAAAAGTTAAATCTTTTGATAAATTTATTTTGTTCTGAACCAAATGTTTAGTTGGTCAGAACATAAGAAATATTACGGAGTCATAAATGGAATGCAAAATCATGTGACATAATAAAATGGAAAATGTGTACTTAATTATTTCAAATGACTGGTTAATAGTAAATTATATTAAGAAAGTCCCAGGAGAACTTATTTACTAGATATGCTGTTGGGGTGTGTCATCACATCCAGTCTATGACTGCCACAAACATTGTCCATTGACCCTAAGGGCTGAATACATAGTTTAATTTCACACAAGGGTAGGTCTTTATTTCATGGTGAATTAGAGATAAAGTAGTTGAAAATTTCGCTGGTGAATGTCCAGCAGGCCAGGAGATATCCACTTATCTCGCCTGCGTCGATCCTGTACAAGAGTCCCCCCCCCCCCCCCACCCTCCGTGATGGGGGCAATATACGGCTGCTCTGACACAATGACCATAGACTGCACTGGTCCACACTTGTGTAATTACTTACAGTATTTGACCCCACCCTTTGGTGCCAAACAGAAACTCACCCATTCTGAAAACAAACCTATGGGTCATGTGTCAGAACTCTACCTCCTGAGCCAACTTCTGGCACACAAACACTACACAACAACACCACAAGACTGGGTCAGATCTCTCCTGACTACACAGCACATCTCTTACCCAGTTGGTTTCACATAGTACCAGTTCCCAAAGACTACACTTACATCATGAGATATGTTCAATAGCTTCCCCCTCTGCTAATTGAATAAGATAGGTGATCATATGTTTCCACTGATCTCAACACTAGATCCTTTTTCATAGTTTCATTAGGCGTTTCCTATATATTTTCTTTGTATGTATGTTCATCTAGACCCTGAATTGGGCTGGGGATCTCGAGCGAACACTTACTTGTCGTAATCATTTTTTACTGATATGGCAGTATCAATCACTCGAATTATTAAAATATACCAAATAAATATTGTTCATTCTTACCAGAATTAAGAATTGAGAACACAGTTAAAGTTGCTAGCAAAACTCAGCTGATCTTGCTGGCTGTATGATGGCGTCCGTCCCACTATATATTTGTATTCTTCTGGAATCAACACCACTATTGGACTTTAAACTGCGTCTCTGAACAGACTTATGTCAAAATGGCAAAATTTCACCTCTCTGTCCCCGCTACTATAAAATGCGTTGACCAATCGCCGACTTCCCCCCTTGCTTTCAAATTTACAACCAAAAGTCACTTCAGTTAAATCTCAGTCAATGTATGTATTACGGTCTGTTTAGTCCGTCGTCCTCTCATACTTGTTTTTTTCATAAAAAACACGCTTGGTTCTACATGTATTTCCTACACGAATCTGCTGCCCTAAGTTATTTTTAGCTACAATGCTCCACATCACATCCCCCTCTCTTTAATTACAGCTCGATTTTTACGTTTACATGCTCAAGGCCAAGATTTTGGAAACTTTTAGTGACATTGGTTAACAGTGCAGTTCGCTCGTTCTGATATGAACAATACAGTCTTTTGTCAATATCTTCCTTATTATCTATCCGTCTGTATAAATGAAAGCATATTATTTCTCTGCTCAAGATGGGCTATCAAACTAGCTAGGTTTTATTTTCATAACTCTATTATTAAGAAAATCATATTTTTTTTTTCAAGTTTAGTTTTTGAAATTTGTTCGAGAACCTTCTCTCATGTGTTTTGCCGCGGCATTCAAATAAAGACCAAGTATCGAAAAACGTCCAAGAAATGACTGTCTCGAACAAGAGCTAAGGTCCTTTTCTTGTCCATTTCCTTACTTTATGTCAACTAGGGACGTGAATTTTTTCTTTTCACCCCCAATTGGGCCGTTTTGCCGTTCGAACTTCAAACACGTGTTCAGTCATATTTTTCCTTTTTTGTGTCCTCCGTTCTCTCCCGTCTACAAAGGGTAAACGTTTCGCCTGCACTTCCAACTTGTTAGTTTTAAATGGCGGTGGGAAAGGCTGGCATGGGCGAGCATGTCTCCTAGTATCTGACGCATTATTTTTAACCCTACATTTCATCGTTAATTTTGGAGATATTTTAACGTTGTATCATGGTGACATCATCACACATGTCCTCACCTGAGAACATGCACTACGGCAAGTTCCAAAACCAGTGATACACATAGATAAAAATCTCTCCTCACGCCTACCCACTACTCTAATCTTGATCACAGGGGTGCCGACGACTGAGGAAATCTGCACCGACATTCAATGAGCCTGGGATGTATTCGATAATAAACTGATAAGGTTGCAACAATAAAGACCACCTCAACAATCTTGCGTTTTCATGCTTAGCCTGAGATAAGAATACGAGGGGCTGATGATCCGTCTGGACCACAAAAGTCCTACCATACAGATAGATTTGAAACTTCTTTATTGCCCAGATTAACGCTAAACATTCTTTTTCGCTTGTGGAGTATCCTTGTTCCGCCTTATTCAATTTGCGGCTTGCATATGCGACTGGTTTCAGTTCCCCATCAGGTGAAGATGATCTTTGCAACAAAGCAGCCCCGCTGCCCACATGACCTGCATCTGTTCTCACCACACAGTCCTGTGTCAAATCAGGCAGTTTGAGAATAGGCTTGCTAGTGAGTTTTTCCTTTAACTCTTGGAACGCTAGTTCACATTCTGCAGTCCAAATAATTTTATCTGGAAGTCCCTTGCGAGTCAGATCAGTCAGAGGAGCACAAATAGCGTTAAAATTTTTGATGTATTTTTGATTATCCGCATTGAAACGCAAAACGACACGAATGATCGCACGTCCTTTTTTGTTTGTGGTCTAGGTGCTCTCTGCAGTTTCTCCAAGTTCTTGGGATCAGGGGTCATGTTACCCTGATATACAGTGTGTCCCAAGAATTCCAACTCTTTGCATCCAATACAACATTTTGTTGGCCTAGCAGTTAAGTTCGCCTCCCTAAGCCTATCAAATAACATTTTTAGAGCGTCAATGTGTTCTTCAAATGTCTCTGTGGCGACGAGAATATCATCCACGAAATTCGAGATACATGGGTTATTCAGGGGATCCAACAATTTGCGCATCATCCTTGAAAATACACTCCGAGCTTTTTTCAATCCGAATGGTAGCATGTTGAATTCATAATGTCCTTCCGACGTGCTAAACGCTAAATAAGGTCTCATGTCAGGCTTCACTGGAATCTGGTAAAAGCCTTTACTAAGATCCACCTTTGAAAAGTATTTTGCCTTGTTTAATCTGGCAAATAACTGTTTTGTGTCTGGTAATGGATCCACTTGTCCTTCTGTGACAGCATTCAGTTTCCTGTAATCTATGCACATTCTGTGTTCCCCAGACGGTTTCCTCAACAAAACTACACTGGAGCTAAAAGCTGATTCACTGTGTGAAATAATCCCCTCCTTCAACAAATAATCTATTTCTTCCTTCAATGCCTTCTCCTTCGCGAACGGAATAGAATAGGCTCTCATACAGATTGGGTTTGAGTCTACCAGTTTCATGTCATACTGTAGCAAATTTGTATGTCCTGGTTTATCTGTTAATACATCTGTATGTTCCTCCAGAACCTGTTGAACTCTCTCCCTCTGATTTTTAGTCAGGTGCTTACTGACTTTTACCTGTGCCGCTGTTTCACAAGGATGTAATGGGTATTCATGCGAGGTGAGTGGTTCCTTTTGCATTTGAGTTGCGATAGCCAAGGTCAGTAAGGGGGTGCTTTCCTGGAGTGGTCTGTCCAGATACTTCTTTAACAGGTTTACATGAAAAACTTTCTCCTTCCCCTTTTTGTCAATTTTATAGTTTGTTCTAGACACCTTCTCTAGAACCGTATATGGACCTTGCCATCCAATTTGTAATTTATTCTGGCTTCCGGGTAGTTAGAAGCAGCACCTTCTCTCCGACTGCCAGTTCCCTGTCCTTTTCCTTCCTATTAAAATATGCTGCATGTTTCTTCCTGGCTTGTCTCAAATTATCATTTGCCAGTTTCCTTCCAGCTTTCAGACGAGTGGTCAGTTCGTTCACGTATTGATAAGATGAGGTAACAGTCTCTTCTGCCTTCTCATCTGTCCAGGTCCTTAATACGGCTACATCTGGACCTTTAAATTGTTATCCTTATTTTTTCATGGAAAAACCGTCTGGTTCCCTTCCATTTAGAAGCCTTATAATGAGGTCTTTTCATTCCTAGAATCATCACTCACAAATCGACCACTACCAATTTTTTTCTTGGGTTTGTCTCCCCACTTTAGATTGCATATGAGGGGGGGGGGGGGGGAGGGGGGGGGGGGGTGAGATCTTCGCTCTCTTTTAGTTTCATCCAGTTTATATAACTCTGACCGAGGGATTGTCAGTTTATTCTGGGGTAAATTTCTTCTTTGTACTCGTCGCATAGTGGCCATGTTAATCCATTCAAGTGAAGACTGGGTGTGAAAAGGGGGCTCCCATTCCACTTTGTCTACCTGAGTATAATTAGTTTTCCTTCCAGGCCTAAATTTGCCCCGTTGCGTTTCTAAGTCCTGCACATATTTTCCCTTTGTGGGTGTTCCCTCATGAAATACGCCACATGCTTCTACAAAGTTTTCAATATCGACATTTACGTCAGGCCAATAGTATTTTCGAGCAACTTTTTGGCAGATGGTACCGACTTTCTCATGGTCACCATCTTTTCCAACATGTAAGCTCCTTATTAAGTTTGCCCTATATACCTTGGGAAGAACCAACTGTCCGTGACCAGTGGATCTAGTTCCTATCTTCCTATATAGCAATCTGTCCTTCATAAAGTATTCCCCCTTGCTTGGAGGTGTGTGGCATTTGGGCAATTTTTTAAAACATGGCTTGAGTGTCCTATCCTCAGCCTGCGCCTTCCTCATCTCCTGTAGCCGTGAGTCGTATTGTAAGATTCGGACCTCTGCCCTTCCAGTAGCTAATGTGTTGTAAAGTAAATACTAGAAAAAACTTCATTCTCTCAGACTGACTCTACTTTTTCTTCATACCCACTGTTTATCAATCGATTCCACTCAAAACAGCAGTGAAAATATCAATGGTAGAACTTTATTAACATACGTTGATAACTGAGTAAAAATGGTATGCCCAACCTTTCTCTTCAAGGTTGGCAGTCTTGCAAAATACAATCTTCAGTTTCAAACAATCTCAGTATCCATTTTTCACATAACATTTGCTATGTCTTCTTATATATTAATTATCCCGACAATAGAAACATGTCATATATTTATTCAGACAGAACTTCCTGTCGTTTCGGCTGATACTGCTTTATTTTCTTTTACGTTTCTTTTCCCATGCTTATTGTTATATCTCTATACGATAAACTGGCCTTAACCACCAGGGCTGTCACTTTTACCAAGATTTTATCTGTTTACTGTCCTCTGCTCAGAACCTGTCTGCTGAGCTACATACGCTAGTTATCAATTAAATGTCAAAAGTACTGGTTCTGTTTCTTTCATTTGAAAAAAAAAATACACTTTTTTCTTTTACACAAACCAAACACTTTGGTGCTACGAAATATATCTTATACAACAATATCAAATCTTACGGCTGAGCCACGTTCAATATCTAAATAACACCATTGAGAGCAACACTTTCTCTGCCTTCACCTAGCGCGTCTCAAAACAGGACTCCAATCCAAAACCCGTTCAACATTCTTCGTTCACGCCTAACATGTGTTTTACGCATCCTCGACTTTCTCGTGCCATACTTTATTTTCTCTTCAACTCACTCAACCATGTAAGGGACTTAATTCTCCCTAAGTAAACTTCCCTTAAGACAAAGCCTAATTTACACATTCTTATCTCCCTTCATTAACGACAAAAATAATCTGCAAACCAAACCCATCCATACCATTTTTTACATTCTTTTCTCTCTATCAAAACCAAACCACCGTTCACACATCTCCCCCCCTTAAAAAAAAAATTTCTCTCACAGAGAAAATTTCCGAAAATTTTCCACTCACTCTCTTTCCTTCCTCTTCTATCTACCAATTCCAGCCCTCTCTCCTCAACCATCTGTCCAATGAGACCCCCATTCTCCAATTCTAATCAACCTTCACTTCATCTTCCAGGTCTACATATTTCCATTTTTATAGTATACATTTTCCATCACGGGAACTGTTTTTCATATTATACATTTTACTGAATACAAACTCTTTTCATGTTACAACTTGTATACATAATGGAACTCATTTTCATAGTAAACCTTGTCGTTTGCTCCTTTACGACTCTTACTAGACCTTTCTAACTTCATTAGCCATTTTATCCAATCCCTTTTATCTTACTCCCAAGTTTATTATCCGCCTACGCGAATTATCTTGAAAATTTGCCTATTCTAAGTTAATCGTTCTACTTAGTAGCAAATCTTTCCTACGTTATCTACATTTCATTTCCATCTTCCCTTGTGGTTAAAAGGGGGGAAACCAGTAATAACCATATACAATGTGTACTGTTTCTTCTAAACATGAATTATTCTCCTCCCCTATTTTCAATGTCCTTAGTTTAATGCGTATTCTCTCAATTATTTCTTTTTTTCACTTATTATCTCCCTATATCCTCCATTTCTTTTTTTATAACTTGGAGGAACCCTCGACTTTTCCCACAAAGTCTTCACCTGGACTCTGGACCCATCCGCGAATAACACAAAAATCTGCATCTTCCTCATACTCCGGTTGTCAGCTCACTCTAGGATTTAATCTCCCTCTTAATTATCCAATTTTATACTATATACGTTGCCATTTTCCTATGGCCCCTCATTCTACCGCCATGATTCTCTATAGGTTTCTCCAATACTTCCTTTTATTTGTATCGTAATTTCCACTTTCGTCTCCCTCTCTGTGTCTTCTCCATTCTCCCATCTACGTCTCTCTCCCTTAATCTATGGCTTCCATGCCTCTTTTCCTCTTTCTCTTCCACCACTGCAGTAGTCCATCGTTCGGACCTAATCATGCTAATTTTTTGGGTGTTCAGGGTTAGAACGTTTGCATCTAGTTTCCAAACAACGAGACTCCCGCTGCAATTTCTACTTCTTCTTCCTTCATTACGCTAATCTCGTTCCCTTTCTGGAACTGTGATCCCCAAGGTCTCAACCTAACTCCGTCCATCTCCCAAACACCTCTCACATC